>VDFB02160932.1:99375-177742 GCA_007258455.2 Sequoia sempervirens | reverse complement strand
CTCGTGATGTGGAGGAAATCATGGAGATGCATGACAGGCTTGCGTCTAAGGATATGGATGTGGAAAAAATGCTTAAAGAACTACTCTAATGGTCGTTTGGTGTGCCTTTCTATTTTTTGTGTTAGTTTTTTTTATCTACTGATGGTCTATTGATGGTCTAATATTCAGCTTGTTTTCTGTTGCTTTTGGGTGAGCAGTAAATTGTCTTATCTTTACTGCCACTGTCTTTTTTGATTAGGGTTTCAAGTACCCATCAAAACTTGTTTATATCATTAATCAAAAACAATTCATGGACATTGGAAAAATAGAACATCAAAAATAATCACTATCAATCATAACATGAAATGTCCATAAATTTAAAATTCAAATAATATTCTATCCTAATTTCATCCTTTATGTAGATAGGATCAACACTTTTACAAATATTTCCATGCTACCTAGCCTTTTGAGGCAAGGTATGAACACGCGGGAGAGGGGTGACCTTACATACTGTACATGCATTTGTAGAGAAAAATAATACAATTTATATGTAGATTCATACTTGAAAATTTTACATCAAGGAATGAATAGGTTCCAAGGGTTATATTACGAAAGGTACTTGTCATTGTTGTTTTTGGGGTTCATGCATGGTGTTGGATTCTCACATCAATTATGTACATGACATCTTCACCCAAAGCTAAAGAAATTTTCTTTCTCACAAGGGGACAAAACTATCAATTTTATAATGGATTACATCTATCTTTCCTCATAAGGATATTAGGGTTAGAAACTTTCTATTACTATTAGAGGTTGATGTACTAGTGCCCAAAAATCTATTTAGATATGGTAACTAGGAATACAAATATTAATGATAACATATATCTTTTATTGAAATGTTTTTGGATTTGATTGTGGCACATGAATTTTTCATCCATTTTTTCAAGATCACATTCCATTTTCCCTTCTCTCACTATCTACTTTCTACATCTTGATTATGGATCATGGATTGTGATCTAAAATATTGATAAAAAATGCAGCCAAAATCCAAAAATATTTCAAACTAATTTCATGAATTGTAAAAAATTCAAACATTGAGACATGATAAAAGTAGTGACAACTCCATCACCACTTATTGGGGTGGTGATGGAGCTATCACTACTTTTACAATATTCTTATGATCCTATGCCACTAGATAATGGAACCACTAGTTGTCATTGGTGGTTCAATGCCACCCAACCATTTAGTAGCCTTAGGCCTACCCCACTATCTAAGATATGGTCACATAAGAATGAAAATCACATGCATGCAAAATAAGGGGAATATAGATCACATATGTTGGTTATGGAGCTTGATCTTATTGGTTTCAAAGCCTATTATACATATTCATTATTTTTCTAGATCGTTCATCATTAGGTCATAGATCTAATGGTAGAGATTATGTTGGTATTTTCTCCCTAGAAGACAACCCTCTTTATGTAAGAGAATTATATTATAGCTATTGCATTGTGTGAGGAGACTATGAGAGAGTGAAGAGGAAGTTGAAATGGATGTATGTTGTAGGTTATATCCCTTCATTTTGTTGTACAGGATAAAGGAAGGATTGATTGTTTCTCCATGGACGTAGCCCATATTGGGTGAACCACGCATATTTGTGTCTGTATTTTTATATTTTATTTTTGCACTCATTTTATTATATATTACTCTAGAATCATATTCCTAATAACGTACATATTAATATTATTAATATAACATATAATTATGAACACATACAACCAAGATCTCAACTAGTCACACACATATATGATGAGAGTCATGTCACACATTAGATACAAAATATAATTGAAAGAAGGACAAGGATCCTAGAGGTATGATATGGAGTGTCATTTCAATAGCTATAAATCATGGCTCTACAAGATTGATTGTGCATCCCTAATGCAAGGTGAGGGTACCTAATAACATCTAACAATTCCTTAAGTGCAACATGTACTTTATTCATAGGGGTGTTGATGACATTCACAATATTTAGAGAGTTCATGACCAATTCACTAATACATTATTCTTATATTACCAATTTTAAAACAACACCATCTTCTTACTCATTTTATGAATGAATACTTTTGACATCACATACACATATAAGATACTATAACTAAACATTCATGAGAGACATGAAATAGATTCTAGGAGGAATGTCACCTCCGATGGGTCTAAGCTCCCATAAATACAAGAAGCTTTGTGTTGTACCACAATAAGGTAACTTATTTGGTTATTAAACTAAGATAGCATTCATCCATCCTTAGCAAGGACGCATCGCCTAGTTACTTGTCCCACTATTGATGACCAAAGAGCTCTTCTCTTTGTAATTTGGTAGCTATATAGTTCTACCAAGACCCCAAGTCTATTCAGTACCTTCCACTTCCCCCTACAACCTATAATTGATGTACAAATTTATGGAGTCTTCCTATTATGGATTCACACACATACAATGCTTATCCAAAACACACCTTGACATACAAGAATCACATTATAGACTTGACCCTTATAGAACACTGAGCTATGCAGACATAGGAGTTCAATTATAGATTCAATAATATTGGGCTTCAACCTAGATTACACATAGATAGACATTGAATTCTAACTTACTTTTTAGAATCGACAAAAAATATACCTTGAGCACAATTGGTTTGTGGATTCAATTGTGTAATTTATTTTGCATCACACTCTATGATCCATCATCAAGATGATAAAGAACTAAGAAAATGATTTATCGCAAAGTGTGATATGAAACATTGATGCAAAATAAATTTTACACAATCAAAAATCTAGAAACTAGTTGTGGTCAATATATGAATTATGAAAATTTGATATCTTTAAAAATATCTTATTAGAAATTTAGGCGTCTCCCTTCCTATCTAATGCACTTCACTTCCTCTATTTTCTAGTACAATTGTTCTATACATTAATGTTTACAAATTCAACATCCTTTAACTTTTAATCTCTCTAAATATATATAATCCTCTTCACCTAGCTTCCCTATGAATTTTGTTGGTTGAACATTACATTCTAATTTATCTTCTCTACTCATCAACAAAATATCTTATTAGAAATAGTGCAACTCCCTTTCAAAGTATTGTGTTTGAAAGGTATATATATATATAGTGTTTGAAAGGAATATATATATATAATCTAAACATTATATATAAAATATATATGTTTGAAAGGGATATATATAATATTTGAAAGAAATATATATATATATAATTAGTGTTAGAAAACAAAGCTTATTTTGAAAGGAATATATACGATGTAATCAAAACAAATTCAAAACTTAAGGCAACAAGCATGTGAATATATATATATATATAGTTTAAAAGGTATATATATATATATATATATATAATTAGTGTTAGAAAACAAAGCTTATTTTGAAAGGAATATATACGATGTAATCAAAACAAACTCAAAACTTAAGGCAACAAGCATGTGAATAATGCAATTCAAATGTAGACAAATCGATACGATTGTTTTGAATAATGAGAAACGCGCATATGTGTGGGGTCCATGAAAAGATTGGCATTACCTACTACCTACCTAGGAACTAGGAAGGAATACGCGCCAAGCGTTTTAAATACGAAAGGTACCCGTGGGCTCCACCCGCATTGTTTATGCCATCGTCTACCAAAGTCAAAGCAATCAAACCTCAATGCCATTGTTTATGTTCTTTTTTATTAGAGTAGGTTTGGAAACTTCCAAGAGGTTAGAAGGTGATGTACTGGTGCCCAAACATCAGAATAATTTTATACAAATCTTAATCATATAAATGTTTGTTAAAATTATTATTGACAATATATGTCTCGTTTAATTGATTTTTTTAATTCTTGGGAGATAAGAAATTATAGGTGAATTGAAAAATGATGTAACATAATAAAATTGGATATCTTTATTTAAGAAAAAGTAAGTAGGTAAATGGAGATGATCGTGTAATCTTGTGTAAGCAATACTAAATATGATTATGAAGGTTAAGTGAAATAAACAATATCTATGATTATGAAGGATCAAACATGATCGATCTAATGCTAGGCATGTAAGCTCAAAAAGGTGGATTGTGTTAACTTTCACATGGTTATTCCTAATATAGGAAAAGAAGAAAGAAATATCGAAGAGTGTGGTATGTAACACATAAGTGTAAACTAAGTAATGATACTTGGCTTAAGGTGATATTTGGGAACCTAGACAAGATAAAAGTCTCATAACATGGTTAAATAACATGGGCATATTAGTAAGGTCATGGAAAGGATAATCAAAATATAGCTTAAGTCACAAGAAAAAGAAATGATAAATGAATGTAATATGGGTAAGTGTAAGATTTCGATTATGAAGTCATTTATAATGTAAATGATTAAAATAAAGTTAAAAAAATAGAATGATAAAATAAATTGTATATTAGGTCTTAACAACAAGGTCTAATGATGTACCCATGTACAAAGGTCCTCTCAAAATAAGAGAAAATGAGAAAAACCCAATGGGAAAAAAACTTCTCCACAAGAAGAAAGGGAAATATGGGCTAAATGACCATCTATAAGAAATATACTACACCCTCAAGAGAGTTCAAAGATGGATGTACTTGCTCTCAACGAAGGTTTTGTGAAGATATCTACAATTTGCTCTATTATCAAACAATAGTGCAAATTAATGACCTGCTCCTAAATCAACCCTTTGAGAAAATGCTTTTGTATTATGATGTGTTTGGTTCCTTAATGGTGGATCAAGTTATTTAAAAATAGAGTGATGCTCTAGTTGTAGCAGATGAGTGATAGCTTTTGAAAATTTATGGCAAGTTCAATGAGGGTATTTTAAAGCCAAATAGCCTCAATGGTAGCATTGAAAACCCTTGATACTCAGCCTTAGTTGAAAAGAGAGTAATGGCATGCTACTACTTACTCAACCAACAAATGGGGCCAAAACCAAGGTGAAAATTGTGGCCAAATGTGGATTTACAATCATTGAGATCATTAGCTCAATCAAAGTATACATATCTAATCAAATATGAACCTATGCCTAGTTGCACATAATGAATCATGTAACTATGAGTGCCTTGCATGTACTACATAATGTGTTTGGTATCTTTCTAGTGAAGCTCATGTGGCTCCACCATGAAGCATGAAACTTTACCAATAGCAAAGGAAATGTTAGGGCAAGTGTGAGTAAAATAGATGAGGCTACCAACAAGTGGACAATGCAAACTAGCATCAATAAGTGGTGTGGAACACTTCTCTTCAAGCATGAATCCAAATGAAAAGGAAGTCACTGTAGGCTTGCAATTATTCATACATGCAAATGAGTAAGAAGATCAAGATCATACTTGGGCTAGGGAAGAGAGATCCTAGTATAGGTTTGAGTGATCTCAATCTCAAGAAAGTAGTGCAAAAGACCCAAGCCAATCATGGGAAACCTGTCAAGTAAAGAAATATTAATTCTAGCAATGATTAATGAGGTCCTACCCATGATAATCAAATCATTAACATAGATCTAACCAAAAAAAGAAGAGCATCATCTTGTCTTAAGGTGTAAATATTTGAATTTGAGTGGCACCAAAAAAACCTAACTAAGAAAAGAAAGGAGTCAATCTTGGTATGCCAATCTCATGGGATATTTTTGAGGCCATAGAGATATTTCCTTAGTCTACAAACTAGTCAAGAATACTAAACAAATCCTTATGGTTGTTTCAGTTAAATCTCCTCTTGTAGATCCTTGTGAAGAAATGCATTCTTCACATCCATCTGGTGTATAGTCCAACCATGGCCTGCAACAATAGAAAGCGTCAAGAAAATTGAGTTCATCTTAACATCAAGGCCAAAGGACTCAATGTAGTCAACAGCAAATATTTGGCGACAAGTCATTCTCAACAAATTTCAATTGTTTCATTTTCTATAATTTGGTTTAATAGATCCACTTACATTGAGCTAGTTTTATTCCCTTAGGAGGTGGAACAATATCCTATGTGTTGTTTTGAGTCAGAATTGTAGTCTTCCTCCATGGTTAAATACCACTTTGGTGCATGTCAGGATTTAGGGACCTTATTAGGCTACTAAACCAAGTAGAAAAATGATACTTCAAACAACAAAAATACTGGTTATAATTTTATTGCATGCAAATGAACTATTATAGTATGAGTATTCTAACATGCATTCATGTTACCCTTCATACGTGCCCTGGCTTCAAAGCCTTACAAATTATATGTAGTAAACCAACACAAATTCTCTAACCCTCATGTTGTAACGCTAGGCTATTATAGTTCTCAAAGAACTTCTAACTTATCCAAAAAGAAGTCCAAAAGAAGTTTCCCTCATACAATGAATAAAATCCCAATTTAATGCCAAGCATGCAGAATGTGGCATTCACCCCATGTCTTAGAGTGATGGGACATGTGTAAGCCCTAATTGGCCTCAAAG
Organism: Sequoia sempervirens; assembly: GCA_007258455.2. NCBI lineage: Eukaryota > Viridiplantae > Streptophyta > Pinopsida > Cupressales > Cupressaceae > Sequoia > Sequoia sempervirens. The sequence goes on along the minus strand of VDFB02160932.1, from coordinate 171,311 downwards.
ATATGCATGTAGGCCATTATAACCATGTTTGACACCTATTTGTCCCTTTCAGATAGCTACAAAAATTTGAGGGGGTTTTTCCATACATCCTTGTAGAGGAATCATGACCATCGTGATGTTGCGAAAATGAACGGGTCATCAGAACATGTCCTTATGGTTAGAAAAGTTCCACCTTAGGTATTCAAATCATGCACAAAAAGAAACTGCAAAGATTCAAGGGGTCTTTCGACATTACAAGATTTTGAAGGATATGTGGACAATATCCACATGTTGATGAAAGTTCCACAATAGTAGGCGTTGTGGGATATTGTGGACCATTGAGATGGATCTAACAATAAGGAGAAGTTTCACCTAAGGTGATATTTTGGGAAAATGAGGTTCATTGAGCTGTGGGAATCGGAGGGTCATTGAAATGCGAGAATCCAAGGGTCATCGAGATGCAAGAACACAAGGGGCATTAGGATCTATGGAGATGTGTGGGGGATCCAAATATATCTAGTAGCACATGGAAATTTCATAGGTCCGATAGAGGTCATTTTTTTTGCAAACGACAAGGTAATCATGCATTAGTGGTCAACAAAAGAATGAAGTCCAAAGGGAATTAGCGAGGATTCATATAAGGACAATTTTTTTGTAAGTCCACATGTAGGCTAAAATTCTGCAACTCCATAACTTGCTCCATTTTTATTGAATTTTCCTCAAACATGAATGTGGATACCCTTTTGGCTCTTATTTAAGGTGTAGTTGTTATTTGACCATGAACATTTAGGAATTCTTCAAAATTTGATCTTTCACTCCTTTAAACAAAAAAAAGGAAGAAAACAACAAAGAAAGAAAAAAAATTTAGTTGACACAAGATTGCAAGTGGACCCGAATGTTCTTGCATCAAACATGCTAGGTAAAATGAAATGTTCCATGAGTTGGAAACTCATGAAATTTTTGGAAAGTCTAGAACTTAAATTCCATACTTAGCCAATTTTGTAGTATTCAACCAAAAAAATTCATCTCTATCCCTATTTTTCTAATGATCTAGGTATTCTATGTAATCCTTTCCTCTGGTCCTCTTGGATATTCTAGAATCAACCACCTTGTCTATTTATTCAAGTCTTTTTTTAGGAAATTGATGTACCCATTCTTGTACATCTTCCCAATTTGAACATCTATGCTCTTGTTAACTTGTCTCTCCCCATGAAACTTGTATAGATCAACAACATTAAATATGGGGGACATGTCTTACCTTCTAGGAGTTCTATTTCATGGGAATTTGAGGAAAAAATCTCAACACCCTCTATGGGCCTATTTTCTTCCATTTTAACTTATTATATATTCCTTGTGGGAACCTCTCCTTTCTCAAATGTGTCAAAACTATGTCGCTTACTTGGAACTTTTGTTCTCTCCTATGCATATCAAAATTCTCCTTACTTAATGGTACTCTTCCCCAAATTTTCCTTCACCTCCTTGTACAAATCATGAAGGTATTTGTAGATTCTAAGCTTGTGTTCTGTAAACTTGGTAAAATTTACTCGATTTAGAGGGTTAACTAACTGAACAGTCCACTTCACATTGTTTAAACTACATTAAAGCATCAACCAAGGTGCATAAGCTTATGATGGTGCAACATTGTATATTCCTTCATGGACTTAAACTACCTAAACTATCCTACTGAAGTCATTCTAATTGCTGGAAACACACAAAGCTATAAAACAATAAAAGTATTAACTGAAACTAGTTGTTACGGGTACCTACAATAAAAGGTGCGACTGAACTATTGCTAATGAAATAATATTGTGTTAACTGAAAACTTAATAAAAACTACTAACTCAATTGAACTATCCTCCAAAGTACTACCAATGATCATTACATGCATGTTCCTAAGCATTTATTCATAATAAGCAAGAAATGAAATCCCAATTAACTTGCATATGATTTATGAACAATAATAAACTAATAACAGCTATCAACAAAAATAAATAACTAAAAAGGTGAAGTGAAGAACAATACCTTTAGTGGCCTACTCAAGTAACTGATCCCACTTTATTTGAACTCAATCTAAGTAATAGATTTCATGCATTCCATGAATTGATATCCATTTATTGCATAAGATGAAAGATTACAAAATATTCTTGCACAAATCGTACTCAATCATTCTGAAGATTCATGTTTCAAACTGAAAGTAACAGATAACATAAAAATGTGTAAAACTAACTAACTAACCTATGGACTCAACCAACAGTTATATACAAACTAAGGGGATCTTTATTGAAAGCAACATCTTAACCAAAATCATTAACTCCACTCCCAGATATTTAGAGCGTAGAATTAAGACTTGGAATTATTCAACCTATAACTGAAAAAGAAGGAGAATCCTATCAAAACTAGACCTCTGTCAAAATAAAATGCATGCAACCATACGCCAATCTGTCAAAATCCCATGTAAGAAAGACCTCTTCTTAAACATTTATTAACTGATTGTAATAACGTGTGTTCTATCTTCATTAAGTTCCTTCAACCAATGATCATCACGTTCAACCATTTCTGCAACTCCCCCTTTTTCGGTGTCCAACACCCCTTTTGTTACGGGTTCATTTTGCAATTGTTGTGTATCATGGTTCCTCCTTTAATTGTAGAAAAGTTAATTTCACAAAACACGTACACAAGGATAACTATCACAATTAAACATAGCATTCCATCAACATTTCCATACACATATTCATATAAACCACTTAATGCTAATATATTAAACCATAATTCCATCACCATGTTTTTCGAGTTTAGGTCTGCATAATGGCTATAAAAATGATAGTATAATATGGAATATTGTTTAGAAAGTATGTTTAAAAGTATCTTAAATTCTGCACAAAACCAACATAAAAACAAGCTATTATCTAGACCTGTCATTTCCCCCCAACTTAACTGTTTGCTTGTCCCCAAGCAAAATACTAAGGGTCTTGATTATACTGGAGAGAAATTTTCCTTAGGTCCATGACTATACTAGCACCTTGATCTTGTTGTGGATAAACACCTTGATATGTTGAAAACTGCATCATCCTGATAGTTCCTTCCCTCTCACATTCATCACTTTTACCTCTAGCCCAATGTGGAATTGGACAAAGGAGAATAGGTGGTTGAAATGTGAGAGGTATCCAATGAACTCCTTTTTTGATACTGACTGCCATATATTTCTACACCCTCTGGAGCATAGCAGTAAAATTGTATACAAAATGTAGCTCCTACTTCTACAATTCAGGGGTTAGATCGTTCCACCAATTTTGTATATACTTATAACACTGTTGTACAATACCTACAACTAGCACTTTCATCCTCTCATATTTTTCCTCTCTGAGTTTCATTATTCTTTTTCCAACTCCTTTATTCCCAAGAAGTTTCATCCACTCATCAATAACTGCTTCTTAATCCGTAACCTCTCTTCTTATTGGAAGTGCATAGATTTATCTTTATCATCATAGTCTTCCATAATTTCCCCTCTAATTTGTTCATTCTTGTAGTAAGAAGCAAGTGCTTTGACTTGAAGATCCCCCACAAACATTAAGGGGTTCCATTCTGTTTCATCAAGAATCACATAATTGTGTAGGTAAAATTCGCATAATTGATCCTTGTCTTCAAATGTGGAAGTAGCAATTTTTTTAAGAAACTCAGTAGGTTGACTCATAGCAGCAAATTGTTTGCTAATCAATCTATTAAACTAAAAACAAAAGAACCTTTCTTGTAGAAACAATGCATAAGTCTTGGGTGGAGGCCTACACTTGAAAATTTGTGCAACCTTATCTACAACTTCTTCCAATCGGACTGTTGACTTATTCAATTCCATTTTTTTCTTTTCCAATTCTTTCATATATCCTTCCTTATCCTTCTTCCATTTTTATTTTTCCTTTGCAAACTCATTAGTTACACTCCATAATTGGTATCCTAGAGAGAAATTTGTGTGATAACCATGAGTTTTAAGAGGAGGTGGTCTCTCACTTGGAATAGCCAATTCTTTGTCCCCTGTCTTAGTGACAGCCAATTGTGCCAGCAAATCTAACTTAGCACCATGACCATACAACTGTAGTTTTTCCTCCTACATTTTTACTTCCCTTTCTTTATCCCTTTGCTCATAATTTTTCACCAACTCCTCTAGGTGTTTAATTCTATCCAGTGCTTACTGGATTTCTTGCCTCGCATTTCTCTCCTCAAGGTAAACTTCTTCTCTATCTTCAAACTGCTCATTGCCTCCTTCATAACCTCCCCGTATAGGACTATCCAAAGCTTCTACCCTCAATTTATTTGCAACAAATGGGTCCCTCGATTCAGAATTAGAAGTCGTTATCATATACCTTCTATTTTTCATAGGTGCATTCATGTCACCGAGGGCATCCCCTCCTAGTTCAGAATCAGTCTCTACAAACATAACATTTTCCTATTGGGGTTGATTTCCCTAGGGTTTTTCTCCACTCACCTTTTCTCCTTTAGGTTCCCATATACCTTCCTTTGCAGCATTTTGTTGCCTGATCCTACCAAAACGTCTAGGTGTAAGTATTTCTGCTTCAATTTTCTTCTTTTCTTTTTTAATACTCTTCTTCTTGTTTGGGGCATTTTTCTTTTTTTGTTTTTGAGCAACCCTCTTTCCTTTTGAAACTTTTTCCTCTGGTTTAAAGGGTGTGGAAGTGGTGGATACACTACTTCTCCTGCTCTTATATTTTCATGACTTAGAAGAAGAAGGTAACTCCTCATTTTTAGATGGCCCAAACTCTGGCTCTACAGGTTCTTCATGCTCGCCTTAGTTGCAGGTAGGTGAGCCCACAATCGAATCATGAGGGTTTCCCTCGTCAAGATCATTTTGGGGCTCATTTTGATTTCCTATATCCCCAAGTATTATGGATGCCTCAAGCAAACTGTTGATGTCTCTACATTTCTCAGCCCTAAAATCCTCCCACCTTACTTGTGGGTATTGAATTCTTAGGCTCCTTTTTATCAACAAGGTAACTAAGAAATGGTGAGAGAGGGAAGTATCAGACTGTCTTATCTAGTATTCCAAAGCCATTTTTTTCAATAAGTTATAGAGAAAATTTGGTACATTTACCACCCTATTGTGCCTAAGATGACTTAACAACTTGAAATGGACATTATATAATAGATTTTGTCTTCCATCACAGGTAATATATCTAATAATATAAATGAAATGTCTTTCCCACAACCAGTGTAGAGACATTATTTTTGTACCTTGTGATGAGAAATCCAATTCCTCTCCTCTTATGCAGAATTCCTCCTGAAGTGTAATTGCATCAGATCGAGCTAGGAATTCTATTCTTGTTCTTGGAAATGTGGTCACTTGAGCAATGTCAATCTCTAATGCATCCAAACAAAGTCCTTTTACTATGGCTTCATTGTATTGGAGAGTTTCTACAAATCTTCTCGTTAAATCATCACTATACTCCGTTAATTTGAGAAAATAATCGAGCCAACCAACCCTTGTGAAGATAGGCAGGACAATTGCATCCTCCAAAATCTGTTGATGAGTTGTCAGCTCTCTCCTTATGACATCTCCTCCCATCCTAATTTCCTTTACTGTTTAGTATACCAAATTCAGTTCTGAAAATTCAACTCAATCATAGCCTACCACCCTCAACTTCTCTTATGACTTGAAAACCTTAGTTTCTATATATATTCTTATTACTTCACCACATTGTAACTGCAAATTTCTCTTCAAATTCAGCTCTTTTATAAACCAAGCTAAAGTTCTCACAAACTCCATAGGTTTTCAATTTTTTAGCAATTTTGAAAATAGTAGCGAAAATAGCAACAAAAATAAAATATGACTAAGGGTTTTGCATGTCCTAATTTTCATTAAATTTAGTTTAGGGTGCAAATTCGAAAAGATTGGCGAAAAGATCGAGTAAGCGTACCCTCCCCCCAACTTAATCAGTGAAGTGACCTCACTTCATGATGATGATTTGGAGGTGGTATAAATGTGAGTTGATGGAAATTAATAATTTAATATTTTGCATGCATGGAATTAAATGAAAAGTGCATAAAAAGTTTAAAGAAAACTTGATTAATCATAACAACATACCTTTAAAGTACTATTGTGCAAAAATAACCATCGGTGGCACGTGGAAACTAAAAAAATTAATGCAACACCCTCTACCTACTCATTTTTTGAACCAAGACTTACTACAATGCTTACACATATAGGACACTACACCTAAACATTCATGAGACACATGAAATAAATTGGGAGAAGTGTCACCTCCCATGGGTTCAAGCTCTCATAAATGCAAGAAGCTTCTTGTTATACAACAATAAAGAAACTTATTTAGTTATTACAAAGATAGCCTTCATCCATCCTTAGCAAGGATGACACCACCTAATTACTTGTCCCACTATTGGCAACCAAGGAGCTCCATTCTCTATAATTTGGTGGCCATATAGCTCCACCAAGACCTCAAGAATAGTTAATACCTTTCACTTCCCCCTATGATCTATAATTGGGTACTAATTTATGGAGTCTTCCTATTGCAAGCTCACATGCATACAATGCTTATCCAAAACACACCTTGACATACAAGAATCACATTATAGACTTGACCCTTATAGAACACTGAGCTATGTAGACATAGGAGTTCAATTATAGATTCAATAATATTGAGCTTCAACCTAGATTACACATAGATAGACATTGAATTCTAGCTTACTTTTTGGACTCGACAAAAAAATAAACTTTGAGCACAATTGGTTTGTGGATTCAGTTGTGTAATTTATTTTGCATCAAAATTTTGGATCACACTCTATGATCCATCATCAAGATGATAAAGAAGAAATGATTTATCGCAAAGTGTGATATGAAACATTGATGCAAAATAAATTTTACACAATCAAAAATCTAGAAACTAGTTGTGGTCAATATATGAATTATGAAAATATGATATCTTTGAAAATATCTTATTTGAAATTTAGACATCTCCCTTCCTATCTCTTGCACTTCACTTCCTCTATTTTCTAGCACAAATGTTCTATACATTAATGTTTACAAATTCAACATCCTTTAACTTTTAATCTCTCTAAATATATATAATCCTTTTCACCTAGCTTTCCTATGAATTTTGTTGGTTGAACATTACATTCTAATTTATCTTCTCTACTCATCAACAAAATATCTTATTAGAAATAGTGCAACTCCCTTTCAAAGTAGTGTTTGAAAAGTATATATATATATATATATATATAGTGTTTGAAAGGGATATAGATATATATAGTTTGAAAAGGATATGGATATATATATAATGTTTGAAAATTTATATGTTTGAAAGGGATATATATATATATTTTGAAAAGGATGTGGATATATATATAATGTTTGAAAGAGATATAGATATGCAATTTTCGCCATTACAATTAGAAACATTGTAATCAAGGTAAAGTAAAAACACAAGGGAATGAATGCAATTAAAAGGGACATTAGTGGTCCCTTCAAATGTAGACAAATCGATATTCGTAGCATGCCAGATACGATTGTTTTGAATAATGGGAAACGCGCATGCCTTCACTGTGTGTGAGTGTTGGGTCCATGAAAAGATTGGCATTACCAACCTACTACCTACCGAGGAAGGAATACGAAAGGTACTTGTGGGCTCCACCCACATTGTTTAAATGCCATCGTCCACCAAAGTCAAAGCAATCAATCCTCAATGCTGTCAATTCTCTAGTGGATCTCACCGACCTTTCTTTCTATTTCATGTTGATAGATACCGATTCTATTTATTTGATTAAAGTAGGGTTAGAAACTTCCTAGAGGTTAGAAGGTGATGTACTCGGGAGAAAGCTAACTTCCTAGACAAAAAGCACTTATGTATGTAACGCATCCTAACATAGCATACCATACCTCATCCAATGCGTCGGACAAAACCCACCGTCGGAAAGACAAAATGAAGTGACGAAAAGATTTAACGGACGAAGATGGACGAAAGGACGACAGTTAACGGACGGAGATGGACGAACCGATGAATGGCTATGATAGAATTTAAAAATGAGCGGGAATCTCAATTTTAAAAATTGAGCGGGAGGTTTAATGGAGCGAGATTTTTCAAAACAATTCACTGCACAGTTTTGCAGATTGCTGAGTTTGAGGAAGTTGAGTTTAACGGCTAGGACCTAGTGTGCACTACCACATAAAATCATAAATTATTCCATTCTCATCTATATCATTTCCATAAATTTTTTCTCACCATAACACTCTCCCTTGGTTTGGTCATCTCCTTACCACCAAAAAAATAGGATCCTAACATTGGAACCAAATGTTCAAAAGAAATCAAAGATTAGAGAGTTGTGTTATTTATATTTTAGTGTCCTTTTTTATCCTGACACCATAGATAAAGAAAATAATTAGAGCATGCCTTGTAAATTATATAATAATCAAATGGATTATAAGATAATACCAAGAAAAATAATCATTCATTCATACACATAACCTCCATATTCTTCTTATTTTCATCATAATACATCATTATATATCCTTGATTTTTCTTTCAGCACATGCTTTTCATCTCATGTACAATTATCCATTTTATCCTCCTATGACTCATATAATGTATTGTGATTCTCAAGTATATGTCTCCAACTTCTCCACACAAGATTATCTTTAAGCTTATATTATCTAACTTCTATCTAGGTTGTAGTATATATATGCTCATAATTACATATAGGGATATGCACTTATACATATTCCTTCATAGTTGTGCCTCTCTGTAATTGTCATAAGTTGTCAGTATTGTAAGATTTGATAGTGAACTCCATAAGAACCAAGGATCACCTACAACAAAAACAACCTTCCACACAAGAGAGGAGCAATGAATATGTTATATTGTCAAAAAAAATGGATATAAGATGGTACATTATGTATAATGAGAGAAACTTGTGTATATATAGGAAGGGGTAAGGTCTAGGTAAATTTTGATGAAAAGTATCTTAATCCTATGACATGACTATACTAGTGTGAATAGGTTCTAAAAGAAATACTATTAGGTAATATACCCCATTCAAACCAACAATCCCCCTTAAGAGAAACTTAGGGAGAAGGAGAAAACATGAAAAATATGCAAGGACACATGAGTAGGTCTTGGCTATGAGGCCATTTTAGGTATCCAAGTATAAAATAATGGAGAATGATAAAAACATGAAAATATGCAAGGATTTGGCTTTGTTATGAGACTATTTTAGATACCCATGTACAAATACATTTCTCACAAAATGGAGAAAAAAACATACAAAATTTTAACGGGCTCTCCAAAAGAGAAACTAAAAAGTGAAAGAAGGAAGGAAGGACTCGAGATGATCACATAAGGGCCACTTTCATCACTAATGTACAATAGATTCCCCCTCCATAAGAGAGAAAAAGAGATACAGTGCAGAACCCTCCCTTGTACAATGTATAATATCCTACAATGATAGTGGATGTTCAACAAACAATGACGATGAAGATCCAAGAATGTTGGATAATGTTTCTCCTTTTAAAAAGAAATAGAAAAGGATATATGCATGATGTCTTATCATTCTATAAAGTAATATGAGGGAATAAATATCAACATGTATGATCTCTCTAGAAAGTGCTCAAATGTTGCCATGTTAGTGCCAAAAGATGCCACAGTCAAATAAGAAGTTTAAGGCCTTATTAAAGAGAGTGAAAAATGAGAACCTTATAGAGACAAATGTAGACAAAATTTAAAAGATGAAGATGAACCCTTTGAATGGTACTCAAAGATCTTCAAACCAATGTGAAATTATTATAAATGAATATTTGGAGAAAGAATAATATCCAAATAAGATGATGCAACTTTGTAGGAGCTAAAAATAAAGTGAAGATGAATATCCTCAATGGGTCCCCTAAATCTACAAGAAAGGACTCATAAAATAAACCCACAAGACCTATCAAGTGCTCATTTGAATGAACTATATCTTGAATATTAATATGTACCTACTATAAAGAATCACTAGAATCCATGAATGTAGTAACTCTAAACCTAGATGAAGCAATAGGTGATAGAGGAGTTGTGATATCAACACATGTATCTAGAACCTTAATTGATGAAAGGACTTGATGCTTCAAATGACCATATTGTACCTCCTAAAATTATTCAAACTAGATTCCTATGTGTTAATATCATTCAAAGGATCATCAAGATAAAAGTAGGAGGAGCGCAATCTAGATTAATGATCCAAACCTCTCCAATTATAACAATATCTTTTCTTTGTAAATCTTGACTAATCACTTAACTTGGTGTAAACTCAACACTCTTTTTTGTTTCATTATGTTTGATTTGATAGATATAAAGGATATTTTTTGATAATGAAGGAATGCAAAGGACAACATTGAAAGATCCCTCACCCATTCCAATGGGCCCTCTCACAAAACCAATCATTTATGTGTTGCTATCCTTTAGGATGTTTGATGCAGAAAAAGTCTCCAATGAAGATAGCATGCTCTATGATGAGGCCATACGATGAGAATATCTAGAATCAAGAATCCATATTATTGAATTAAAATATTGAATCGTCAATTTTGTGGTGTACTATGGACTTCTCTTGCACTCTTAGGATCTTTCACCTAAAAGGAGAGAGATAAAACCTTGAAATTGATGTGGTTCACTCAAATAAGGGAATGTATGATGTAATTGAGACTAAATGAAATGATTTAAGTGCAAAAAAGTTATGAAATTGATTGATTATGAATGCAAAACTAATGAAATATGCAATGTTTGAAAACATAGTGAGATATACAAGAATGAATTAAAACATGAACAAACATAAACAGAACTGAAAGAGGCTGAACAAAGTGCATCTAGGAAATGAATGATGAATCTATAAGGCTCTGAAGGATAGAATAAATCACTATATATTACTAGTGGGACTCATTCACCACTGATTGCAAATCAGTCTCGCTACTGACAAAAATACTGGAAAACTGCTTTCCAACTGTCGGGAACTGGAATATGACAAAATCATCTTTTTTCAGCCCTAAGGAGGGACTCATTCGCCACTGATGGCGAATCAGTCCTCCTCCAAAAATCTGTGAAATCAAAGGTCAATTATGTAGCTCCAAATCTGCACTTGTCTTCTTATCAGGTTCACAGAGTCAAATCTGCAGAAAATGAATTGTAGGTTGTCTCCAAGCTTGAAATAGGGTTTAGTTTACTTGAAACACTTTGTTGACTTGTTGCCCACTTTTCAACACCTAATTGCTTGAAAAATATGCATACAAAAGTCTACAAACACACATGCAAAAGGGAAAAAATGGTTAAGGGTTAGGTTTTGGGGATTTGCCTTGGTCAAATCCCACTTTGGTAATCAAACCCTTAATAAAGAAATGAAATGAAATGAACAAGGAATGATGAATAAACAACATGCAAGTGTCCTAAACTCACCACAACCTTGTTGAAATTTTTTGAAGATATGTCAATGGCTGCTCCAAGATGCTTGATGTTTGCTTGATAGAATGATGTGTTTGATGCTTGAATGTTAATTGATGAGTGAATGAAAATGAATGCTTGAATGAATTAGATGTAAAATGGATGGAAAAACACTTATTTATGCACACTTATGCCCTAATAACCTGATAATACCTCATCACAGGCCAACATAAGGTATTCTTAAATAAAAATTTGAAAGGAAATTTGAATTATTTTGAATTTGGAGCCAAAAGGGACTCATTCGCCACCCATGGCGAATGGGTCCCACCTTGGGCTTGCAAGTGGGTGTCAGGAATTAAGTTGAATTTAATGTTGTTTGTTGGGTTTACATTCAAAAATACACTTAATTAAGTCTTATGAGTGCATAAAGGGGTCATATAAAGCATAAGAAAGGTGTAAATAGTGAAAACAAGCCTAGAAAAGCGTGAAATCTTATTACAAGACTTTACAACACTTTAAAATAGGACTTGATAAGTGATGAAAAGGTTATTTTTAGATGAATTGTAATGAGAAGAGTCTAGAAAAGTGTATAAATGTGTTACAACACCTTCACAAGACATCATAATTTGAATTTTTAGGACCTAATGTGAATGTTTAAGTTACATTGCAACATTAAATCAAAGAAAAATAAGTCAAACATCATGAGAGAAAAACCTAAAAGACCATGAAAATGTCAATGATCCATTTTTCTATGGTACATTTAGCCCCCACTTTAGTGAGAGGATGAACTTGCTTCAAACTCACACTAAAGTAGCCATGCATATCGAGAAGGATCCAAATGCACTTACGCTAGCAAGATGGAATAACAATGATCAAGAGGGATGATCAAGCCCTGAGGATGAAGATCCCATGGCAAACTAAACATAAGAACAAAGGAACACATGTGTGAAATAAAAGAAGAAAAGGGAGATTCAGATCAAGCTTCGATCGTTTGTCCAACTAGTTGTGGATTGGATCTAGGTTGTTTGTGAGAAAAAGAAAATGCATACTCACTTTGGGGTGACAAAACTCATGACGGTCCACAAGGTGAGAAGGGCCAAGAGGTGAAATACATACTCTCGTTGGTATGCACTCACAAACACATAGGTGGCTATGGGGAAAGTCATGCTGCTGAATGGGCTTGCCGCTCAACCATATCAAAGTTATACCTCTTGATAACTTTAACAAGGCACCACAAAGGAAAATGTCAGTTCGTGCTTCATGAGAAGCAAAGCTTTGTATGCTTAGAACTCATGAATAAATGCAAAGGTACCACAGGCATGCAAGCTGTGTTATGCAAGGTGGAAAAATGTAAAAATGTAACATGTAAAAAGATGTTTGAAGGAGTCTTGTTAAGTCCATGCAAGGTCTATCACTTAGGGAAAATTGTGTCCAACATCTCCAAGAGAGGACCAATCAAAGAATAAAATATTCACAACTTAGGGGATGTAGTGCATCGCATCAGGCCACCAAGAGGAATGTAATATGCTAAGAGACATCACACCCAATGTCATCCACAAAGTAACAAACACATCGTATGAAGTGATGGTTCATTTTGGTGAAACTAGTGAACCCGCTTTTTGAATACTTCTCTTTCTTGATTTGGAGTCCATCATAGATCTAGCCTTGCATTGACTTTACATTAGTTAATTGGCATGCTAGGTTTCAAATTTTGCATTCATAAAAAATACATTTAGGTTGCATTGTTGGCATCTAAATTCATTTAAATTTTCTAAAATTTTGCATTTTTAACTTAGGTCTACATCATAACACTTAGAAAACATCCAAATCACTCAAAATTTTCTAATTTTTTTGAAAAAAGTCCATACTAGGACTCATTCGCCACCTTGGGCGAATCAGTCCCTTTTCACCCCTGAAACTGCCCTTTACAAAACTACAAACCCTATTTTTCAACTTTTGTTTGGTGCCATTACCTACCTATATCAGTTAGTTGAGTTTCTGTAACATGTATTTTATTAGATCTAGCTTAAATTAGCTCATTTCATGCATGGTTTAAATTTCACATTTGCATCCTCATATTGTTACATAGCATAATCAATCAATTATTATCTGAAAATTACATTTCATTTCAACCTTTTACATTTAATTTTAAGTTATCATAGATTGTTATTTCAAAATGTTAGTTTCAATCTTTGCAATTTTTTTAATCCATTACTCACATAAAAGTGCAATAGGTTCCTCGAGAAGAATATCTCTCAACGTTTTTATATATATTATTAATAAATAATATATATATGCTAGTCATTAGCATTGGTTTATGTTTCAGTCATTTGTGATGATACTGGTGCAGGGAAGGGATCCAATATTTGAGTTGTGTTTCAATAGCTGTGATAGTTAACAAGCATTCTAGTCCTTCATTCAATGCATTCCCTAGTTATGATAGTCTCTTAGCACAAGAGAATGAAAATGTTAACGCTTGTCTTAAACTTACACTCCCTCCTATCTCTCCTATTTGTGTGGATGATGTGTTAGAAGGGAATACAAACATAGATAAACATGATGATCATTATTGTACTTCTCCCGATACCTCTCCTTTTAGTGGCGAAGGTATCTTAGCGAAAGAAGATACAATTGTTGAGAATCATGGTCTTGTTTCTCCCTCTCCTCATTCCCCTTGGGAAGATAGTATAACAATACAAGATGAATGCATTGTCACCACTTTATCTAGTCTCCCTTCATCTCCCAACACCTCCTCTATTTGTGACAATGCTTCTGTGAATGATCATGACAAATACATTTGCGAGGAGGATATGTTGGTATCAAGACACCCAATGATTGAGAGTTATAGCATTATTTCTCTCCTTCCTAATGTTCCTAACAATTGGAAGGGTCTATTTGAACAAGAAGATCCAATCATTTACACACATGAAAATCCTAGTTGTCCTCCCCTTCATGTCTCCCCTCTTTGTGATGAAGCTTCTTTACAATATCTAACCATGACATGTGATGCACCTCTTGATTGTCACTTTCCTAAAATCTCTCCTACTAGGGTAAATGTTATGGCACAAGACAATGAGATTATGGACAACAATCAACTTTTCCCCTCTCCTAATATCTCTCCTATTAGTGAAGACGATAGGGCATGTGCAGGATCATGGTATGCCAAACAGGCCCTTAAGTGGCAAAAAATTCAGAAAAATCAGTGTTAGGCAACTTGACGTAAATATTTGAATAAGTTATCTATATTATTTCAAAATATGTAAGAATAGAATTTGTAGAAAATTGAATGTAGTTTCTAAAATACTAGGTTTATTTAAAAATAAATAAAATCTATTTGGTGAAAATTTGAAATTTCAATGCAGTAGTACTTAAATTTCGGGAAAAATAAGAAGTAGGTGTTTGTCTGACCACCCTAACCATAATAAAATGATAATATTTTTTGTAAGATTTTATATATAAGTAGAGGACTCATGTCGGATGTGATGCATATTTTTTGTAATTTTTTTCCCAAGTAAATAATTAATTATAATTTTTTATTACAACTTTTAGAAAATATAAAACTTGTCTGTCGACCACCTTAACTTGGTCAAAATTCATGAAATTTATTTTTATTTTTTTAATCCTATAGTATGTAAAGCATAGAATGTGATGTTTTGGATTCAAAAAATATGATACCATTTGAAAGTTATAGATGTTTTTCAATCAGCCTATCGATAAGGACTTTAGTCAATTCTAATAGAAAATGAATAATAATTATTTATTAAATTCAAATTAAATCATAATTTATATTTTTGGAAAGCTGAGAATCTCCTCTAAAAACCCTTTTCGTTTCATTAATTTTGGGTGAAAAAAAAGTCGTCAGCCACATACCCTACAAATATTGCCACTTTTTGGCATACCATGATCCTGCACATACCCGATATTATGGTGTTACATGATCCAATTGATGAAAATCATGAGAATATTATGTGGAAAAACATCATAGAACAAGACAATTCAACCATGGATAGCTCCCTTACTTACGATGATGAAATTTTGGATGAACCAATCCTTGAAATTCAAGAACATTTGGATTGTCGTTCCCCTACAAATTTTCCTCTTAGAATGACTATTATGGTGCAAGAAAATGATATGTCTTCCTTAGGGATACATCAAACCATGACCGATGAGGTTATGAATGCGCAAGTGTCCATTATATCTCCCTCGATCAATGAATTGCATACATACCTCATGGGACATCCTAATAATCCTCTAATTCTTTACCCACCATCACACAAGAAACAAATTCAACACCAACCCGAACTCATCCTTTACCCACCTAAGAATAAAGTTTCATACCAACCAAGTTCCAATGACATTGCTCACATATATAATGAAGTATATACAATCAAATCCAATCAAGCCAAAAATTTATTTCCTTATCCAAATAAATAACTTTAGTTGCTGCTCCTTGCCATGCAATAGTTGTAGGATAGTAACATACTCACGATTGCATGTTTTGCATCCATCACAAGGGGTAGCATACCATCATCCATTCCAGGCTCACCCTTGTCCTGCACTAAGTGGGGGAAAGGGGTTCGACAACCTTATCCCTATATGTCACTTTTCATTGTCTCTTTTAACTAATCGTTAAACTTTCATGAATGTATAAGATCAAGGTTGAGATGTGGATGACATGTCTTAAGATTGACTTGCATGTGACATACTCCCTTTCTTCATGGCATAGCTTATCGAAAACATATGATTTGACATAGGGCTTTTCGAATAAGCTCTCATATTCTCTTCTACTTTAAAACAATTGCTCACAGTAATGGTGTTAGCAACTGCTTTAAAGTGGGGGGCATACATAGACAATATCTTTGTGCAAATTACATGGTGTGATTTTTTTTTCTTGCGATGTGTCCTCTTCTTGGTGGTGTCATTGGGTTTGATGCCTTCCAAGAGTGTACGATCAACTTAAGTGGCTTGATGCGAATGAGGCATCCCATGGATAATGATCTGGCACCCTGACTTATCCTCCCTTGGAGACATTAGGCACAATGCTCCCTGAGAAGAAGACCTTACATGAACAAAGAAAAATCCCCTTTAACAAATTTTTTACATATCATTCAAAAGCATTACATTGTGGTGCCTTATCAATGTTATCAGGAGCATAACTTTGGTATGGTTAGTATAATGGGAAGCTGACACACTAGCATGACTTTCTCATTATACGGTGGGAAGTTGACACACTGGCATGAATTTCTCACTCAACCACTTCTCTGGGACAACTCACCCCGTAGGCGACCTTATGCTCTATGGCCCTAGAGTGAGTGCATCCTTTCCACCTTGTTTTCCTCTCTTGCCATTGTATGATTATGTATCTTGATGGTTTGACTTAGAATCTTGGATCCTGAGGGCTTGACTGCCTTCTTGATCTTTTCCATTCTTTTTCATCTGCATCTGTACACTCGGATTTGTCTTGAATGTCTACTTTAGTGTGAGTTTGAAGCAAGTTCATCCTCTCACTAAAGTGGGGGCTAAATGTACCATAGAAAAAAGGAAACTTGCTTGATTTGGGAATAATTCATGATAAATTAGACTTAATGAGGTCTTGATTTGGTGTTGTGAGGTGATTTTCACATCCACACTAGGTCTTGGACCCTTTCAAATGTATTTATTGATGTCTTGTAAAGGTTTTTTAAAAGACTTTCACGCCTTTCTAGACCTAATGAACCTATTTTCCTCAATTCAACATTATAAAATATATTTAAATGCATTATTACATCAATCTAAAAGGCTTGTAAAATAAACTTAATGCTAATCTAGTGTTGTAATGTGTCCTACACATTCACATTGGATGTTATGCCTTTATAGGATATGTGGACCTCATTTTAGTGTTATAAAGTGTATTTAATCACACTTTCACATTGAATTATGTGTCCCAAGCCCTAATTGACCTTCACATCACCATTAAATAGGCCCCTATTACCCCATATTGTGCATCTCGAGGCATAATTTGATGAAATAACTGACAAAGTCATCATATAAACCTTATTTCCTTACTTCCTAGCATCTTAGCTAGCAAATGGGCCCCTCTGGGACTAATTCACCATCTGTGGTGAATGAGTCCCTACCAGGTGGGACTCATTCACCCAAGGTGGCGAATCAATCCCATCTTGCCCATTTTGACTTTTGAGCAGGAAATTTTGGAATTTAAGTTTTATTTTTCTTCATATCGGCCTTGGGGATCTAATTTATGGGTAAATTAGGTGAATTTCCTATAAAATTAAGTCTCTAAACCCTAAATCATAACCATTCTTCATTATTCACCCATCATTCTTCCATCTCAAGTCAAGCAAGTTAGGGTTTTATCATCTCAAGTCACCAAGATCATAGTATTTTTCAAACATTCAAGGGCATACTCTTCATGTTTTGTTGCAAACATTCATGATCAAACATCATGGAAAGGTAATAACTCCATTTTTGCATGCTTCATTACATTCTTTCATCATTTTTTTTATTACCTAAAAAGAGGTTTGACCAAGGCAAACCCCCATGCCCTAACATCCAACATTTCTCCTTGTTTTCTTGTGTGTTTGCAGAATTACGCATCTTGGAGGCTTAGAAATCATTGAAGATTGTATTGAAAAGTTTTTGAAGACATCTCCTTGTTGACCAAGTCAAAATATCAAAAAAAAAGTCACTTTTAGGTTTAGAAATCAAAGTTTTGGAAGCAGACACCTGTAGAGAACAAAGTGTAGACCAAGAGCTCCTATTTCCTCTTTTGAATCTTCAAAAATTCAAAAATGGACTCATTCTCCATGGGTGGAAAATGAGTCCCACTTGCAGGATTGATTTTGGTTTTCTGTATTTTTCGATACCCATTTGTCTGAAATAGGTTTCAGAACAGTTTCTCAAAACTAGGACTAATTCGCCTAGAATGGCGAATGAGTCCCACCAGGCCTAAAAATCAGGATCAACAGCATTCCAGATGTCATTTCCAGTCTTCATCAATATCTCAGGTGCACACTTTCAGTTTCATCCATTTCTATTTCAGTTTGTTATTCATTTCTAGGTGTTTTTGCATTACACAATGTGTTTTCAAACAATCTACATTTCATTGATTTTGCATAAATAATCAATATATTTTATCAGTTATTTGCATCTAGATCATTACATTTAGTCACAATTATATCATGCAATCCTTAGTTTGAGTGAACCACCTCAATTTTAGTGTTCTATCTCTCTCCTTTTAGGTGAAAAACCCTAAGAGTGGAAGAGAAGTCCATAGAACAACAAAATTGATGGTTCAAATATATAGCTACTACAATTTCCTTTCCCTTTCTACTCTCTAATTGTGATGATGAAGGAGAATAAGATGAATCGACTAACATAATTAAATGAAATTTGATATTGTTCTTTTATAGAAGATGCTTCAACTCATCATTCTTTTTACATAGTATTGATTTTCATCATGCCCACTTTTTTTTCAATATATGCACATTTAGTTTTCTCCATAAAAGGTTCTCCTTTGGAAAAGGAAGATGGCATGTGTCTTAAGCCAATAGGATGAGACATACATATTAAATTACCTAAGTAAACTTAACTATACTAGTGAGAATAGTTTAGGTAAAAGGAATCTAGTTAGGTAATATACCTCATTCACACCATGTATATGTTACACTAATATTCTATCAGTCTATGGTAACTCTAACTAAGTTTGTTCTACTCAAGGATACATTCTCTTACTACAAACCTTCAATAGCCTTGTAGGTTTTCACCATTCGCCTCCATTAGGTTATCCTTTTAATTTAACAACCAAATGGAAATGTCTTGGCTCTATCTTTCCAACACTTTGGATACACCATCTTGAAGAGTCAAAGGTAGTATGAGGTGTCAATTAGTCTAGCCATATGTGTACAAGGTAAGAAACATCAATTTAAGATAATTCCATATTCTAAACTATTGAGTGCTTGGCTTAATCTTTTATAAAATAATTATTAATTGTTACTATGAACTACTTAAAAATTAAGATTTAAGGGTGGAGATTTCTCAATTTTCTTCACCAAATTATTTAGCTCAAAGGTCAACCCATATCTCAGCTCTTCTTTTCCACCTAGCCACCATCATACTAAGGTATTTGCTTCACATGGGTATCAATTTGGTGCACAAAATTTGGAGAGTTTTATGACCAATTTGTTAATGCAAAGTTCTTAGATTAGAAAATTTTAATATAACGCCCTCTACTTACTCATTTTGTGAACCAAGGCTTGCTACAATGATTACACATATAAGACACTACACCTAAACATTCATGAGACACATGAAATAAATTGGGAGGAGTGTCACCTCCCATGGGTTCAAGCTCTCATGAATGCAAGAAGCTTCATGTTATACCAGAATAAGGAAACTTATTTAGTTATTACAAAGATAGCCTTCATCCATCCTTAGCAAGGATGAAATCACCTAATTACTTGTCCTACTACTGACAACCAAGGAGTTCCATTCTTTATAATTTGGTGGCCATATATCTCCATCAAGACCTCAAGAATAGTTAGTACCTTTCACTTCCCCCTACGATCTACAATTGGGTACTCTTTATGGAGTCTTCCTATCACAAGCTCACGTACATACAATGTTTATCCAAAACACACCTTGACATACAAGAATTACATTATAGACTTGACAAGAATTACATTATAGACTTGACCCTTATAAATTTTACACAATCAAAAATCTAGAAACTAGTTGTGATCAATATTATGAATTATGAAAATATGATATCTTTAAAATTACCTTATTAGAAATTTAGATGTCTCCCTTCCTATCTAATGCACTCCATTTCCTCTATTTTCTAGCACAAATGTTCTATGCATGAATGTTTAAAAATTCAGCATGCTTTAACTTTTAATCTCTCTAAATATATATAATCCTTTTCACCTAGCTTCCTTATAAATTTTGTTGGTTGAACATTACATTCTAACTTATCTTCTTTACTCATCAACAAAATATCTTATTAGAAATAGTGCAACTCCCTTTCAAAGTGTTGTGTTTGAAAGGTATATATAAAATATATATGTATTTATTATTTATATTATATAAATGATCAAATATAATATAATATGTAATTATATGCATATTATATATTTTATGTTGTATTTATTTTATTATTATATTTTATATAATACAAATTACTAAATATATTTTAAAATATTATTTTATTATAAAACAAAATATTTTATATAAAAAATTATACTATAATTATATTTATTATTTTATATTATATATAAATTATTGAATATAATATATATGTAATGAATATATAGTATATATTCTAATATTATACTTATGTTATTATTAACTATATTTTTAAAATAATATTTCATTATAAATAATTATATATATTTATTGTTTAATAATATATATTTAATATAAAAAATGTATTATATATTTATTATTTTATATTTTATAAACTATTCAATATAATATAATAGACAATGAATACAATATAGTATATATTTTTAATTTAAATATTGAAGAGAGGGGGAGGGAGTGAAGGGTAGATGGGGAGAAGGATGGAAGATCGATGCAATTTATCTGAGTGTTCACATTTTTCTTGTCATTAATCATTTTTTTCCTATATACTTTTATTTTTGATATGATTTAACAATTTAAAAGTAAGCTTTTTGTTTTAAAAACAAAGAAACAAGAAGTTGAAAATTTTGAAATGAAAATAGAATTATATTTTATTAATTTTTCAATTCTAATAAATTTAAAAATTAGTTTTACTTTTACTTTTTTATTTTACTTATTTGTTAGCTTAATAAGTCTATTAGGGGAAAACCCCCGATTGTCGTTCATGACCCGATTGCCGTTTACTCCTCATTCACCTATCCCCCCAATATCCGTTTACATTTTAGTCATTAAAATGTTGTAGTTATGCCAATAAAAAATTAGACATTACACCAGTATATGTTCACTACTTAGTCTGTAACCAACCAACAAAAAAAAAACAAATTTAAACATATATTGGTACAATTATGTTTTCAACACAAGTCAACTTGCACAAAATAAAGTCATTTATGAATTAAAAAAGGTACACTGATGTTTACAATAACCACTCCATGTAAGTGGCTTAAAGCTTCTAGTGCATTGTATTTACATGTATACATAAACAGTTAATGGTGCACAATGTCACATAATTTAAAACATTATAAATAGTTAATGGTCCACATTCTGACATAATACAAAACATTTAACAACTTTATAAGCTATCAATTGCACAATCACCCACACATCCCTTGACATCTTCATGCATTAACTCCATCTACTTCTGGTACCTGCATAAACAGTTAATGGTGGAAGGCACCCTAATATACCAAAAAACATAGTATAATTCATATATCTGATTGAATTTAATAGAGCCACCTATTTTGACAATTAAACCAAATATAAAATTGATTTCCTAAAGGCCACGGCAAAACTCAGGCATAGATGGCCACTGCAAAATGAAATGACAGATTGTTTCGCACAAAAAATTCAAATTTGAAACTCACCCACCATAATTCAATGCATTCAATTTACCAATTCAAATGAAGTTTTAAGAGGGAATTTCCACGGTCATTTTCATTACGAATTCTCCCCTGCTTTCACTGAATATCCTCTATAGACTTCAGAGCTTACTAAGGCAACTTCTGCACATTCCTCTTAAAAGGGAGCTTATTCAGGTCGGTACACCCCGAATAAGTAAATTCATGTTTTTATTTATCAGTATACTGGATTTACATTTATGTTGTCTATTTCATTATTCAATATTCTCTTTTATATTTATGTACTCAGTGTTTACATTATTTTCAGCCTCTTTGTTTTACATTTATGTTATTTTCAGCCTCTTTGTTTTACATTTATGTTGTCTGTTTCAATATTCATGGTTAATCTTTTCTATTTAAGTACTCACTGGTTACATTTTTTTCAGCCATACTATTCTACATTTTTGTTGTTTGTTTCATTATTCAATATACTCTTTTATATTTATCAGGCATAATATTTTATTTATTCAATATATTCAGTGTTTACATTATTATCAGGCTTAATGTTTACATTTATGTTGTCTGTTTCATTGTTCAATATAATCTTTTATATTTATGTACTCAATGTTTACATTAATTTCAGGCATACAAATAATTTTGCTTTCACTCAGCTATTCAACTTAGCATTATTTAATCATATCGTAGTTACATTATATTTATATTTATGTACTCAGTGTTTACATTATTTTCAAGCATACCAATAATTTTGCTTTCAGTCAGTTGTTCAACTTAGCATTATCCATTATTTAATCATATCGTAGTTACATTTTTTTCACCTGCATTCATCATAAATCAAAGATTATAATAGCAGCATTATACCATACATCAAATATAATAACATCAGCATTACCCATTTTTTAATCATATCACAGTTATATTCTAAATCCGTCTTTAATAATGGTAGGGTTTCATCATAGCAGATTGTATATATATATATATATATATTTAATCTGATAAGAATGTGTAGGGTTTCATCATAGTAGATTGTATATATATATATATATATCTAATAAGAATGTGTACGGTATCATCATAGCAGATTGTATATATATATATATAATCTGATAAGAATGTGTAGGGTTTCATCATAGCAGATTGTATAGATATATATATATATATATATAAATCTGGTAAGAATCTGGTGTTTGATTGCATTTTGGCATCTTTAAAAATCATTTATGTGTATGGCATGAAGGGTTTGACTGTAATCATTTCTATTTACATGTGACTGCCGACTGGTAGAAAAATGATCCCTCGTGAATTATTCTGTTTTATTTTGTCATATTCTTATCAGACTGTAGACATACATACATACATATATACATACATACATACATATATATATATATATAGTCATGCCATGTATTGTTTCCTCATATCAAGCCATGTAGAGTTTACATGTGACCAGTACAAATTTGATCCACCTCTCTCACCTGCAAGATTGTTTGTTCAATAGTGGATTTTTTTTGGGTTCAATGGTGTTTGATTGCATTTTGTCATCTTTAAAAATCATTTATGTGTATGGCATGAAGGGTTTGACTGTCTTATTCTATCTTATTCTGTCGTGAATTATTGTCTTATTCTATCTTATTCTGTCGTGAATTATTCTGTCTTATTCTTTCTATGGCATCGACTTTTTGACTGCTATGCCTTTTTTTGACATTATTCTATGAAGTAATCACATGTAATGTGATTTAAACAGAACATTGACAGAATTTTGACCAATTATCATCATGAAATTTATTGGGTATATAATAAGATACTTAATCTTCAAAGATTTTTTCATTTAATCTTATATGGAGCTGCAGAAAATGTCTCCACCTCTTAATAACATTCTGTTTCCACAGTCCATGACCATTAGTAATCAAGATTTCTGGATAAAACTCTGTGCAATTTTTCTTCATCAACGTTTTGGATCATGGAGTATGATCTGAAATGTTGATGAAGAAAAATTGCACAGAGTTTTATCCAAAAATCTTGATTAGTAAGTCTCCACCTCTCTTCACCTGCAAGATTGCTTTTTCAATAGTTGGTTTTTTTGGGCGTCGTTAATGTTTGAGTGCTATGATTTTTGTTGACATTATTCTATGAACTAATCTCATGTTATTCTTTGCTGCACTAACAATTTATTAAATTTTTACTGTCCGTGCAGGTTAACTGGAAAATTATGGCACCTACTAGAAGGACTACAAGGGTTGTAGGAAGAGGAAAACATGCAATTAGAGTTACTCGTGGGGTGCACTTCGTTGAAACACAGCCTGATGAGGAAGTTCATGTAAATCCCAGCCCACAAGATGTTCTTGACTCTGCAGATGAAGCCACCAACACAACAGAAGCTGAACCTCTTGTTCAGCCAAATGTTCAACCTCCTGTGCAACTTCCCTCACTTGTACCCATTAGGCAGTGGACATATGCTGATATGGAAGGAGCAGTTAAGAGTGTTGAAGAACAAAACATGTCAATCAGGGCAGCAACAATCAAGTGGGGTATGCCACCTAGCAGTTTGTGGGCGTGGCTGTTAGGACAAACCACCACAAAGAGGAGGGGTCCACATACAATTTTAACTGAAGAGGAGGAGATTGAAGTTGTCCAATGGTGCAAGGACATAGCAAGATTGGGCCACAAACTGCAAGTAAATCAACTACAAGCCACCGTTTCCCATATCACAGCAAGTCGACCCAATCCTTTCACAAATGGGGTCCCCAGGAGGTCATGGTGGGCAGGATTTCGAAGAAGGCACCTAGATTTGACAATCAGAACAGCTGAAGGAGTGGACAGTGACAGAGCGATTATGGTTCGTTCTTCTATCATGCAAGCATTCTACGACAACCTCGAGAACCTGATCAAACTTAACTAGTATGGAACAAGTTGAATATGGAACTGCGATGAGACTGCTATTCAGGCTGGTAGGAACTGTGGCATGAGAGTTATTGCCAAATTGGGTACAAAATGTGTACCACATTTGGTTTCAAAAAGTAGAGAGTGGATCACAGTGCTGGCTTGTGTAAGTGCAGTTGGGATAAGCATTCCCGGGTTCTACTTGTTTAAATCAAAGAGTTACATGCAAAACTATATCTTTAATTGCGAGGTAGGGGCATTGATGGCAGTCCAAGAACATGCGTGGGTGACAAAGGAACTATTTCTCAAATGGTTAGACCATTTTGTAGCTAATATCCCCGGTGGGGTTTCACCAACAAACATGGCCCTTCTCATTTTTGATGGTCATGGCAGCCACGTGGCTTTCAAGACCATTGAACAATCACAAAAATTAGGAATAGACTTGCTAACGCTGCCTACTCATACCAGTCACAAGATGCAACCATTGGATGTCAGTTTTTTGCTCCATTCAAGGCATATTTCAGAGAGGAAAGAACTATTTGGCAGGCTGCAAACCCGCATATTGATATTGGACATGAAGAGTTGGCAAGTCTTGCAAGCCAAGCTTTCAGAAAAGCCTTGAAACCAAGTAACATTGTTAGTGGGTTCCGCAAAATAGGAATATGGCCTCTTAATCGGTCAACCCTTGACAATGACATGGGCCCAAGTGAGGGCTATGTTGTTGAAGATGATGTTGCAACTCCTAGAATAGAAGATGAACCAGTCACAATGGAAACTGAAGATGATGTTATGGCAGCAGAGACATGCTTGCGTCTTCTTGGTTACAATGAAGATGTAATAGATGGTTTTGTGAGGGAATATGATGCAAGGGAAGTGGCAAGTGATGTTGCAGCAGAATGCAATGGGGGTGATGAAGCTACAAAACACATTCAACCAGAAATCCAAAAAGTTTTAGCAGATTTCCAACCAGAAGTTTAATCAGTTATTGCACCCTCCACTGAAGATACAACCACTACATCAACAGGCCTGAGTTTGCCAACTCAAGTTAGCCAACCGAAATGGATGCATGAAGCATCCACAAACCTTGGAGTGCAAATAAATCCAACCAAGGAAGAAGTCAACCTCTCTATGCCTTCCCCACCACACGTTGATCCAGCTGAAGTAATACATTACTTCACTAATGCAAGGAATTGGCAAGAGCATAGTGATGGTCAAAGTGAAGATGACAATGCTATTAGTGAGGAAGAAGCTGAGTTTGTGCCATGCACCCCACATGATGGATGGAAAACAACAAGACCAATCAACAAATTCTTGAAACTTCCAATGCAAAGGGTGCAAGGAACATCACGGAGAGGTCATTCGGGAGTGCTTCGCCTTAGTAGGGGGTCTCAAGTACTAACATCTAATGCCTTCATTGAATTGTTCAGCCAACAAGAGGCAGAGAAGAAAAGGCAAGAGGAGTTGCAACAACGTAAGAAGGAGCAGATGTTGCAGAGAAAGGCAAACCGTGAAGCAAAAGCAATTATAAAGGAAGTAGCAAGGGCTGAGAAGCAAGCAAGGAAAGCGATAGAAGATGAGCAGAAAATGATAAGAATGCAAGAGAAAGCCATTAGACAAGAGCAGGCCAAGGTTGAATGTCTACAAAAGGAAGTAGAAAAGAAAGCAAAACATGCAGACAAGAGAAAACATAAGTCAACAGTGGGGGATCCTATACCCACCCATCATCCTATCCTGCTTGATATGATGGGCATTTTGACACCAGCTTTTACAGCCATCAACAATATGCAAGTTGGGAGTGGCTCACAACAAATGGGATTGACTGCTGATGCAAGCCAGGCATTACTTGCTCAAATAGCAACATGTCGTCAAGGAGGTTTTAACCAAGTATCACCTCCTACAAGTGGACTTGAATCAACTATTGGCGGATATATCACACCGCCACCTTTTCCAAGAAATATGGATAGTTGATGATGTCCATATTCAATTTTTTTTTTGATCGATGTAGCAGTATATTTTGGTGATCTGGTTTGCAAATACATATATGTATATGTATATACAAATATGTAATCTAATTATTGAAACTCATAAAATTAGTGGAAAATAATGAATCGCTGAAAATAATGTAGACACTGAGTACATAAATATAAAAGAGTATATTGAACAATGAAACAAACAACATAAATGTAAATCCAGTATACTGATAAATAAAAACATGAATTTACTTATTCTAGGTGTACGAACATGAATAAGCTCCCTTTTAAGAGGAATGTGCAGAAGTTGCCTTAGTAAGCTCTGAAGTTTGTAGAGGATATTCAATGAAAGCAGGGGGGAATTCGTAATGAAGATGACCGTGGGAATTCCCTCTTAAAAAATCGTTCAAATGGGTAAATTGAATGCATTGAATTGTGGTGGGTGAGTTTCATATTTGAATTTTTTGTGGGAAACAATCTGTCATTTCATTTTGCAGTGGCCATCTATGCCTGAGTTTTGTATAGGATATGCTGTGAAACCATATGCAAATTTGTAGTGAAAATGACACTGGAAATTGCATCTTATAAAATCATTAGAATGTGTATATTGAATGCATTGAATTGTGGTGATTGACTTTCACATTTGTATTTTCCTTCCAAACAATGGTGTGTTGAATGAAAAATTGCCTATTACCAATTATCATTTCACCTATTTCAAGTTACGTTTGTATGGGGGCCCCATCAAAATATCACGTGGGTCTGTTAGGAGGTGGTCCCTTTACCATCAACCTCATCACATTAAAATGTTCTCCATGTGCCCCATATTCCTTCATCAAACCATGCATATGAGTTAACCACGTACCCCTTAAGCCTTCATCAAACCACGCGTACATGTTAACTTAACCGCGGGTTGTTGGGCAGCTTTAAGCCCTAAAGTCTTCATCTCCCATGATTTCCTTCCTCATTTTCACCATTATTATCCATATGAGATTATACATATATATATATAAATTTATATATATATGTATATATATATAAATTTATATATATATATACATATATATATATATATATATATATATATAAATTTATATATATATATACATATATATATATTTATATATATATATTTATATATATATATTTATATATATATATATATATATATTTATATATATATATATTTATATATATACATACATATATATATATGTATATATATATAAATTTATATATATATCAAATTACATATGTACAATCTTATATAGATATATACCACCCATCAGATTATACATATTTTAGAATTCAATTCTCTAAATTGTTTTTATTATATGATTTAGATTTCATATACATGGTTATGACTACAATTATATGCATAAATTAAACCATTTAGTGGATTAGATGACTAGTGAGTGGGTTAAAGATTTTTGGGAAGAGTTAAAGGTTAAGTACGTCTCCCCTTCATTCTTTGCTTATGATGTAGGGGAGTTGGCAAGGCTTGTTGTATTCCTCAGCTTGGTCATGAGATGAAACCCTGTTGCTACAAATATTGAATTCAAGTTAAAATTTGAGCCTGGGTTGTTTGCATGGAAGACAACATTTCAACCACTTGAAGTCTAGAATACAGTTTGATAGACATAAAGTCAAATTTTGAAACAGATGGATTGGAAAATTTGCAGGGAGTTAGGTTGTCACATTAAAAGATTTAAGATAAGATACCTTTACCTTTTACCTTTTATTAGTGGCAAGTTGAAAGGAAATGTGTTTCATGTTCTATTTTGGTTACGGTCCATAATAACCCGACCAAAATAACCCTGGACAAAATAACCCGGTCACAATAACCCAAGGACAAAATAACCCGAGGTCATAATAACCCAAGCCAAAATACCCTGTGGTCAAAATAACCCATGGAAAAAATATCCCCATAAGAATATAGAAAAAGGAAAACAAAATTTATAAATTACATGTATGTTGCTAAAAAAACTTTATTATTCAAATTTTCAATTAAAGTGTCAAATTATGTGTGATGCCTCTTATATAATCTAAAATGTTATGGTTGTCATAACCATCAACCAATATTTTTAGTCTTTCTTTGAGTTCACAGTATTTTTTCATGCTTGGTTGCCCAGTGTATCCAGCCATATATTTCTCTATTCTATTCTCTTGGAGACTCTGTTCTTTTTTCAGTGCTTTGATGAATTTCCAGACTAAGTTGTGCAATCCTTGAAGCAGTTCACTAAATCCTTTGTGCCATCCCTCAATAGTATTATTAGTTATGGGAAGATCATCTTGAGTATTTAAATAGCAATTCCACATTGTGATTGGAAACTTGGGTGATCATTTGTTGCCTCTTCTGGTTAGTTTTCCAATCCATGTGTCTTCAAAATAATCAACTTATTCCTATGAAATTGCCTTTAATTTTATAATTATTTATCATTTTATAGGTTATTTAAGCATATTAAAGGTGTTTTAAGGCTATTTTAGGGGTATATAATGGATATATGTTTTTAAAATTACCTAAATAGCCTCTATGGTGCCTCACAATCATATTTATAATTTATTTTATGTCATTTCTAGTTTACTAGCTAGATCTAAAATGACCTTGGGTCATTTTGTCCATGGGTTATTTTGACCACGGGTTATTCTGTCCATGGGTTATTATGACCCTGGGTTATTTTGTCCTTGGGTTATTTTGGTCGGGTTATTATGTCCAGGGTTATTTTGGCCGGGTTATTATGTCTTGATACCTCTATTTTATGTTAGTTCCACATACAACAATACATCGATTTTGAAGTTGCCTGCATCTTTTTTTGGGCAACATTTTGGTGACTCTACTGTATACACAGTGGCAACCATTGCAACTTGGTCATTGTTGGCTTAATTTCATCTGGTCGGTCTATTTTCTTAGTCTGTTGAGATGAACTAATGTTCTTTTTCCTTATATCGTTGTTTAATTGTTTCTCCATGTAATACATTTTAATTTGGTTTCATGTGAATAAATTTTGAGGGTGCCCTTGTTTAAGTAATTATGCCAAGAGGTGTAACTATAGTGACAGCAGGGAAGCATTTTGACCATAAAATATATATTATATGAAACTATTGAAAAGTAACATATAATAGTTTACTACACTTTTCACAGTAAAACCAAAATAAAAAATTACCCAAGTTTTAGAATTCTACAGGCAACCATTAGAATTCTGGATTTATACTTGTGGAAATTTCTGAGAAAATTCATTTGTTATAGAGTCCTCACAGTCTGCATTGCTAGTTTCGTCTATGTAAGGAAGAGATCTATTTTTATGGAAGCTTCTTTATTAGATAACAATGTAGTGATCTAGAAAAACTAATGCAGTTTCAATGAAAATTATCTGGTTCACTTGATGAAGAAAAAGATCTTTTGAAATTTTAATATGCTCCACTTCATTAGAAAACAATGGTATGTTAACATTATTTATTTCCCTCCTCTCATCTGGTGGATTACTCAAAGGAGGTATACCTAGATTACATTAATTAGCCTTGTTTAAGGCTAAATCTGAAAGCTTGTTGCACTGCTTAACCTGTTAAACTATTGCCAAGTGGCAGCATGAGTTTGGTCCAAAATTTTATTTAATTTACCAATAATTTAAGATACAAATTTCTGGGAAACTGTGGAGTGTTCTGTTTAGATCTCTGAGTCATTGCTGGTCCATCCAAAATGAAATTAGAAACAAATATTTAGATAAAGTGGACTGTTCTGATGTTGCAATGTAATTATGTAAGTGAGACACATGTAATATGATGTCTACCAATCAACCAAATTAGACCAGATTTAATCAAAACCCAAGTGAGTGCTACCAAAGGAGAATCATCATTTGAAGTGGTTCATATTGTGGATGATGGGGTTTGTGACTCATGATTTTATGGAATGGTATTAGCACGCCTTAAATCAAAACCTCAAGCCATGAGTTGTAATGATTTCTCATCATTATCACTTATACAGTGGGATCGAGGAAGGATGGGAAAAACAATGCAATTAATGAAAGGGTCAAAAGGAGACATTGACATGGAGACCTATGCAAAGTTTGGGAAGGTAAACGGTTTGGAGAAGGGACAACCGAGCAGTTTGAGGAAGGTCGAGAGCTTCCAGACTGGCGAGAGGGGATTTTAGAATAATGTCAACATAAATCATAGAGCTCAAACATTTATGACACCCAAAAAAACCACTGTTGAAAAAGCAATCTTGCAGGTGAAGAGAGGTGGAGACGTTTTCTGCAGCTCCATATAAATTAATTGGTAGCACTCACTTGGGTTTTGATTAAATGTTTAAATTTCATATAATAATTCACGAGGTTTCACTTGTCTACCAGTCACTAGTCAAATGTAAATATAAATGATTACAGTCAAACCCTTAATGGCATACAGAGAAATGAGTTTTAAAAATGCCAAAATGCACTCAAACACCGTCGAACCCAACAAAATTCCACTGTTAAACAAGCAATCTTGCAGGTGAAGAGAGGTGGAGTCATTTTATGCAGCTCCATATAAGATTAAATGAAAAAATCTTTGAAGATTAAGTATCTTATTATATACCCAATAAATTTCATGATGATACTTGGTCAAAATTCCGTCAATGTCCTGTTTAAATCACATTACATGTGATTACTTCATAGAATAATGTCAAAAAAAGGCATAGCAGTCAAAAGGTCGATGACATAGACAAAATAATTCACGAGGGTTCATTTTTCTACCAGTCAGCAGTCACATGTAAATAAAAATGATTACAGTCAAACCCTTCATGCCATACACAGAAATGATTTTAAAAGATGCCAAAATGCACTCAAACACCGTCAAACCCAACAAAATTCCACTGTTAAACAAGCAATCTTGTAGGTGAAGAGAGGTGGAGACGTTACCTGCAGCCGAAGGTCATCGCCGTGGTCGCTAAGCCAAAGTCGGTGGCAGGAGAGAGGAAACCGTGGTCGTAGTGACAAACATTCTCGAAGGAAACCGCGGGAGATGAAGACTTTAGGGCTTAACACTGCCCAACAACCCATGGTTAAGTTAACACGTACACGTGGTTTGATGAAGGCTTAAGGGGTACATGGTTAACTCATATGCATGGTTTGATGAAGGAATATGGGGCACGTGGAGAACATTTTAATGTGATGAGGTTGATGGTAAAGGGACCACCTCCTAACGGACCCACGTGATATTTTGATGGGGCCCCCATACAAACGTAACTTGAAATAGGTGAAATGATAATTGGTAATAGGCAATTTTTTAATTTTTTTTTGGATTTGTAATGAACGGGTATAGGCGAAATAGTGAAGATGTAGGGGACGAAGGTAAAAAAAATCCCCTTTTTGACCACCTTTCGCTTTACGACTTCCACAAGACGTGTTTGAAATACCCAGAAGCCAAAATTTTGTTTTTAAGGTCCTAACTCGATTACAAAGAAGCCCAAAAAAAAATTTGAAATCGGGCCTATTTTGCACTCTACACGAATGCGTGAAGTTAGCCCTGGCGGCTACTGGTACATTTCCCCTATTTATTATTAGCTTTTTAAAATTATTATTTTTAACATTTATTTTTTAATCCATAGTTGACCCATAATCCTAATCAACCTATAATCCAAACCCATTCAATTATTTATATGATCTAATATGATATATAATATAATATATAATAATATAATGAATATTATTATAAAATAATAGATATAATAACATAATATAATAAATATTTATAGAATGTAATATTAAATAGTATAAATATAATACAATTTAATTTAACTATATATTATAATATAGTTAAATATAATAAAAAAAATATTAATATAAATATACTATAATATAATACTCAACCCAATCCTTAATAATATAATAATATAATAGTAAATACATAAAAACAAAAATATTAATATAATAATATCATTATGTAATAAAAAGATAAAATAATAATATTATAATACTAGTGATAATGATGATAATAATAATAATATCGACAAAATCATTTTCTAAATGATCTATCAATTGACCTCATGTACTACACAAATGTATACCAAAAATAAATAAAAAAAATAAAAAAAATTGAAAAAATCATTTTTTCCCCAATTGACCTTCCACACCTCTTAGATGTACCCATTGCACACCGAGATGCCATTGTTAGTTTATATATATAACTGAAACGCGCATGCCTTCGCTATGTGACTGTGGGGTCCATGAAAAGATTGGCATTACCTACTACCTAATTACCTAGGAAGGAATAAAGCGCCAAGTGTTTTAAATACGAAAGGTACCCGTGGGCTCCACCCGCGTACCTACTACCTACCTAGGAAGGAATACGCGCCAAGCGTTTCAAATACGAAAGGTACCCGTGGGCTCCACCCACATTGTTTATACCATCGTCTACAAAAGTCAAAGCAATCACTCCTCAATGCCATTGTTTATGTTCTTTTTTATTAGAGTAGGTTTAGAAACTTCCTAGAGGTTAGAAGGTGATGTACTGGTGCCCAAACATCAGAATAATTTTATACAAATCTTAATCATATAAATGTTGTTAAAATTATTATTAACAATATATGTCTCATTTAATTGATTTTTTTAATTCTTGGGAGATAAGAAATTATAGGTGAATTGAAAAATGGTGTAACATAATAAAATTGGATATCTTTATTTAAGAAAAAGTAAGTAGGTAAATGGAGATGATCGTGTAATCTTGTGTAAGCAATACTAAATATGATTATGAAGGTTAAGTGAAATAAACAATATCTATGATCATGAAGGATCAAACATGATCGATCTAATGCTAGGCATGTAAGCTCAAAAAGGTGGATTGTGTTAACTTTCACATGGTTATTCCTAATATAGGAAAAGAACAAAGAAATATCGAAGAGTGTGGTATACACATAAGTGTAAACTAAGTAATGATACTTGGCTTAAGGTGATATTTGGGAACCCAGACAAGATAAAAGTCTCATAACATGGTTAAATAACATGGGCATATTAGTAAGGTCATGGAAAGGATAATCAAAATATAGCTTAAGTCACAAGAAAAAGAAATGATAAATGAATGTAATATGGGTAAGTGTAAGATTTCGATTATGAAGTCATTTATAATGTAAATGATTAAAATAAAGTTAAAAAAATAGAATGATAAAATAAATTGTATATTAGGTCTTAACAACAAGGTCTAATGATGTACCCATGTACAAAGGTCCTCTAAAAAAAAGAGAAAATGAGAAAAACCCAATGGGAAAAAAACTTCTCCACAAGAAGAAAGCGAAATATAGGCTAAATGACCATCTATAAGAAATATACTACACCCTCAAGAGAGTTCAAAGATGGATGTACTTGCTCTCAACGAAGGTTTTGTGAAGATATCTACAATTTTCTCTATTATCAAACAATAGTGCAAATTAATGACCTGCTCCTAAATCAACCCCTTGAGAAAATGCTTTTGTATTATGATGTGTTTGGTTCCTTAATGGTGGATCAAGTTATTTAAAAATAGAGTGATGCTCTAGTTGTAGCAGATGATTGATAGCTTTTGAAAATTTATGGCAAGTTCAATGAGGGTATTTTAAAGCCAAATAGCCTCAATGGTAGCATTGAAAACCCTTGAAGCTCAGCCTTAGTTGAAAAGAGAGTAATGGCATGCTACTACTTACTCAACCAACAAATGGGGCCAAAACCAAGGTGAAAATTGTGGCCAAATGTGGATTTACAATCATTGAGATCATTAGCTCAATCAAAGTATACATATCTAATCAAATATGAACCTATGCCTAGTTGCACATAATGAATCATGTAACTATGAGTGCCTTGCATGTACTACATAATGTGTTTGGTATCTTTCTAGTGAAGCTCATGTGGCTCCACCATGAAGCATGAAACTTTACCAATAGCAAAGGAAATGTTAGGGCAAGTGTGAGTAAAATAGATGAGGCTACCAACAAGTGGACAATGCAAACTAGCATCAATAAGTGGTGTGGAACACTTCTCTTCAAGCATGAATCCAAATGAAAAG
Source organism: Sequoia sempervirens (assembly GCA_007258455.2). NCBI lineage: Eukaryota > Viridiplantae > Streptophyta > Pinopsida > Cupressales > Cupressaceae > Sequoia > Sequoia sempervirens. Next base: position 136,526 of record VDFB02160932.1, on the reverse strand, counting down.
GAAGTCATTGTAGGCTTGCAATTATTCATACATGCAAATGAGTAAGAAGATCAAGATCATACTTGGGCTAGGCAAGAGAGATCCTAGTATAGGTTTGAGTGATCTCAATCTCAAGAAAGTAGTGCAAAAGACCCAAGCCAATCATGGGAAACTTGTCAAGTAAAGAAATATTAATTCTAGCAATGATTAATGAGGTCCTCCCCATGATAATCAAATTATTAACATAGATCTAACCAAAAAACGAAGAGCATCATCTTGTCTTAAGGTGTAAATATTTGAATTTAAGTGGCACCTAAAAAACCCAACTAAGAAAAGAAAGGAGTCAATCTTGGTATGCCAATCTCATGGGATATTTTTGAGGCCATAGAGATATTTCCTTAGTCTACAAACTAGTCAAGAATACTAAACAAATCCTTATGGTTGTTTCAGTTAAATCTCCTCTTGTAGATCCTTGTGAAGAAATGCATTCTTCACATCCATCTGGTGTATAGTCCAACCATGACCTGCAACAATAGAAAGCATCAAGAAAATTGAGTTCATCTTAACATCGAGGCCAAAGGACTCAATGTAGTCAACAAAAAATATTTGGCGACAAGTCATTCTCAACAAATTTCAATTGTTTCATTTTCTATAATTTGGTTTAATAGATCCACATACATTGAGCTAGTTTTATTCCCTTAGGAGGTGGAAGGATATCCTATGTGTTGTTTTGAGTCAGAATTGTAGTCTTCCTCCATGGTTAAATACCACTTTGGTGCATGTTAGGATTTAGGGACCTTATTAGGCTACTAAACCAAGTAGAAAAATGATACTTCAAACAACAAAAATACTAGTTATAATTTTATTGCATGCAAATGAACTATTATAGTATGAGTATTCTAACATGCATTCATGTTACCCTTCATACGTGCCATGGCTTCAAAGCCTTACAAATTATATGTAGTAAACCAACACAAATTCTCTAACCCTCATGTTGTAACGCTAGGCTATTATAGTTCTCAAAGAACTTCTAACTTATCCAAAAAGAAGTCCAAAAGAAGTTTCCCTCATACAATGAATAAAATCCCAATTTAATGCGAAGCATGCAGAATGTGGCATTCACCCCATGTCTTAGAGTGATGGGACATGTGTAAGCCCTAATTGGCCTCAAAGATATGCATGTAAGCCATTATAACCATGTTTGACACCTATTTTTCCCTTTCAGGTAGCTACAAAAATTTGAGCGGGTTTTTCCATACATCCTTGTAGAGGAATCATGACCATTGTGATGTTACAAAAATGCACGGGTCATTAGAACATGTCCTTATGGTTAGAAAATTTCCACCTTAGGTATTCAAATCATGCGCAAAAAGAAACTACAAAGATTCAAGGGGTCTTTCAACATTACAAGATTTTGAAGGATATGTGGACAATATCCACATGGCAATGAAAGTTCCACAATAGTAGGCTTTGTGGGATATTGTGGACCATTGAGATGGATCTAACAATAAGAAGTTTCACCTAAGGTGATCTTGTGGGAAAATGAGGTTCATCAAGCTGTGGGAATCCGAGGATCATTGAAATGCGAGAATCCAAGGGTCATCGAGATGCAAGAATACAAGGGGCATTGGGATCTATGGAGATGTGTGGGGGATCCAAATATATCTAGTAGCACATGGAAATTTCATAGGTCCGATAGAGGTCATTTTTTTTGCAAACGACAAGGTAATCATGCATTAACTTGGTCAACAAAAGAATGAAGTCCAAAGGGAATTAGCGAGGATTCATATAAGGACAATTTTTTTGTAAGTCCACATGTAGGCTAAAATTCTGCAACTCCATAACTTGCTCCATTTTTATTGAATTTTCCTCAAACATGAAATGTGGATACTCTTTTGGCTCTTATTTAAGGTGAAGTTGTTAGTTGACCATGAACATTTAGGAATTCTTCAAAATTTGATCTTTCACTCCTTTAAACAAAAAAAAAAGGAAGGAAACAACAACAAACAAAGAAAAAAATTTAGTTCACACAAGATTTCAAGTGGACCCGGATGTTCTTGCATCAAACATGCTAGATAAAATGAAATGTTCCATGAGTTGGAAACTCATGAACATTTTGGCAAGTCTAGAACTTAAATTCCATACTTAGCCAATTTTGCAGTATTCAACCAAAAAACTTCATCTCCATCCCTATTTTTCTAATGAACTAGGTATTCTATGTAATTCTTTCCTCTGGTCCTCTTGGATATTCTAGAATCAACCACCTTGTCTATTTATTCAAGTCCTTTTTTAGGAAATTGATGTACCCATTCTTGTACATCTTCCCAATTTGAACATCTATGCTCTTGTTAACTTGTCTCTCCCCATGAAACTTGTATAGATCAACAACGTTAAATATGGGGGACATGTCTTACCTTCTAGGAGTTCTATTTCATGGGAATTTGAGGAAAATTTCTCAACACCCTATATGGGCCTATTTTCTTCCATTTTAACTTAGTATATATTCCTTGTGGGAACCTCTCCTTTCTCAAATGTGTCAAAACTATGTCACCTACTTGGAACTCAAGTGTTCTCTCCTATACATATCAAAATTCTCCTTTACTTAATGGTACTCTTCTCCAAATTTTCCTTCACCTTCTTGTACAAATCATGAAGGTATTTATAGATTCTAAGCTAGTGTTCTGTAAACTTGGTAAAATCTACTCGATTTAGAGGGTTAACTAACTGAACAGTCCACTTCACATTGTTTAAACTACATTAAAGCATCAACCAAGGTGCATAAGCTTATGATGGTGCAACATTGTATATTCCTTCATGGACTTAAACTACCTAAACTATCCTACTGAAGTCATTCTAATTGTTGGAAACGCATAAAACTATAAAACAATAAAAGTATTAATTGAAACTAGTTGTTACAGGTACCTACAATAAAAGTTGTGACTAAACTATTGCTAATGAAATAATATTGTATTAACTAAAAACTTAATAAAAACTACTAACTCAACTGAACTATCATTACATGCATGTTCCTAAGCATTCATTCATAATAAGCAAGAAATGAAATCCCAATTAACTTGCATATGATTTATGAGTAATAATAAAATAATAACAACTATCAACAAAAATAAATAACTGAAAAGGTGAAGTGAAGAAAAATACCTTTAGTGGCCTGCTCAAGCAATTGATCCCACTTTATTTGAACTCAATCTAAGTAATAGATTTCATGCATTCCATGAATTGATATCCATTTATTGCATAAGATGAAAGATTACAAAATATTCTTGCACAAATCATACTCAATCATTCTGAAGATTCATGTTTCAAACTGAAAGTAACAGATAACATAAAACTGTGAAAAACTAACTAACTAACCTATGGACTCAACCAACAGTTATATACAAACTAAGGGGATCTTTATTGAAAGAAACATCTTAACCAAAATCATTAACTCCACTCCCAAATATTTAGAGCGTAGAATTAAGACTTGGAATTATTCAACCTATAACTGAAAAAGAAGGAGAATCCTATCAAAACTAGACCTCTGTCAAAACAAAATGCATGCAACCACATGCCCATCTATCAAAATCCCATGTAAGAAAGACCTCTTCTTTAGCGTTTATTAACTGATTGTAATAATGTGTGTTCTATCTTCATTAAGTGCCTTAAACCAATGATCATCACGTTCAACTATTTTTGCAACTCCCCCTGTTTCGGTGTCCAACACCCCTTTTGTTATGGGTTCATTTTGCAATTGTTGTGTATCATGGTTCCTCCTTTAACTATAGACAAGTTAATTTCACAAAACACGTACACAAGGATAACTATCACAATTAAACATAGCATTCCATCAACATTTCCATACACATATTCATATAAACCACTTAATGCTAATATATTAAACCATAATTCCATCACCATGTTTTTTGAGTTTAGGTCTGCATAATGGCTATAAAAAGGATAGTATAATATGGAATATTGTTTAGAAAGTATGTTTAAAACTATCTTAAATTCCGCACAAAACTAACAGAAAACAAGCTATTATCTAGACCTATCATTTCCCCCCAACTTAACTTTTTGCTTATCCCCAAGAAAAATAGTAATGGTCTTGATTATACTGGAGAGCAATTTTCCTTAGGTCCATGACTGTACTAGCACCTTGATCTTGTTGTGGATAAACACCTTGATATGTTGAAAATTGCCTCATCCTGATAGTTCCTTCCCTCTCACATTCATCACTTTTACCTCTAGCCCAATGTGGAATTGGACAAAGGAGAATAGGTGGTTGAAATGTGAGAGGTATCCAATGAACTCCTTTGTTGATACTGACTGCCATATATTTCTACACCCTCTAGAGCATAGCAGTAAAATTGTATACAAAATGTAGCTCCTTTTTCTACAATTTAGGGGTTAGATCATTCCACCAATTATGTATATACTTATAACACTATTGTACAATACCTACAACTAGCACTTTCATCCTCTCATAGTTTTCCTCTCTAAGTTTCATTATTCTTTTTCCAACTCCTTTATTCCCAAGAAGTTGCATCCACTCATCAATAACTGCTTCTTAATCTGTAACCTCTCTTCTTATTGGAAGTGCATAAATTTCTCTTTATCATCATATTCTTCCATAATTTCCCCTCTAATTTGTTCATTTTTGTAGTAAGAATCAGGTGCTTTGACTTGAAGATCCCCCACAAACATTAAGGGGTTCCATTCTGTTTCATTAGGGATCACATAATTGTGTAGGTAAAATTCGCATAATTGATCCTGGTCTTCAAATGTGGAAGTAGCAAAATTTTTAAGAAACTCAATAGGTTGACTCATAGTAGAAAATTGTTTTCTAATCAATCTATTAAACTGAAAACACAAGAACCTTTCTTGTAGAAACAATGCATAAGTCCTAGGTGGACGCCTACACTTGAAAATTTGTGCAGCCTTATCTACAACTTCTTCCAATCGGACTGTTGACTTATTCAATTCCATTTTTTCCTTTTCCAATTCTTTCATATATCCTTCCTTATCCTTCTTCCATTTTTATTTTTCCTTTGCAAACTCATTAGTTACACTCCATAATTGGTAGCCTAGAGAGAAAGTTGTGTGATAACCATGAGTTTTAAGAGGAGGTGGTCTCTCACTTGGAATAGCCAATTCTTTGTTCCTTGTCTTAGTGACAACCAATTGTGCCAGCAAATCTAACTTAGTGCCATGACCATACAACTGTAGTTTTTCCTCCTGCATTTTTACTTCCCTTTCTTTATCCCTTTGCTCATAATTTTTCACCAACTCCTCTAGGTGTTTAATTCTATCTAGTGCTTCCTGGATTTCTTGCCTCACATTTCTCTCCTCAGGGTAAACGTCTTCTGTATCTTGAAACTACTCATTTCCTCCTTCATAATCTCCCTATAAAGGACTATCCAGAGTTTCTATCCTCAATTTATTTGCAACAAATGGGTCCTTCAATTCAGAATTAGAAGTCATTATCATATACCTTCTCTTTTTCATGGGTGCATTCATGTCACCAGGGGCATCCCCTCCTAGTTCAGAATCAGTCTCTACAACCATAACATTTTCCTACTGTTGTTCCTATTGGGGTTGATTTCCCTAGGGTTGTTCTCCACTCACCTTTTCTCCTTTAGGTTCCCCTATACCTTCCTTTGCAACATTTTGTTGCCTGATCCTACTAAAATGTCTGAGTGTAAGTACTGCTTCAATTTTCTTCTTTTCTTTTTTAATACTCTTCTTCTTGTTCGGGGCATTTTTCTTTTTCTGTTTTTGAGCAACCCTCTTTCCTTTTGAAAAAAATTCCTCTAGTTTAGAGGGTGTGGAAGTGTTGGATACACTACTTCTCCTGCTCTTATATTTTCATGACTTAGAAGAAGAAGGTAACTCCTCATTTTTAGATGGCACAGACTCTGGCTCTACAGGTTCTTCATTCTCGCCTTGGCTGCAGGTAGGTGAGGCCACAAGTGAATCATGAGGATTCCCCTCTTCAAGATCATTTTGGGGCTCATTTTGATTTCCTATATCCCCAGGTATTATGGGTGCCTCAAGCAAATTGTTGATGTCTCTGCATTCCTCAGCCCTAAAATCCTCCCACCTTACTTGTGGGTATTGAATTCTTAGGCTCCTTTTTATCAACAAGGTAACTAAGAAATGGTGAGAGAGGGAAGTATTAGACTATCTTATCTAGTATTCCAAAGCCATTCTTTTCAATAAGTTATAGAGAAAATTTGGTACATTTACCACCCTCTTGTGCCTAAGATGACTTAACAACTTGAAATGGATATTATATAATAGATTTTATCTTCCATCACAAGTAATATATCTAATAATATAAATGGCATGTCTTTCCCACAACCAATGTAGAGACATTATTTTTGTACCTTGTGATGAGAAATCTAATTCCTCTCCTCTTATGCAAAATTCCTCCTGAAGTGTAATTGCATCAGATTGAGCTGGGAATTCTATTCTTGTTCTTGGCAATGTGGTCACTTGAGCAATGTCGGTCTTTGATGCATCCAAAGAAATTCCTTTCACCATGGCTTCATCGTATTGGAGAGTTTCTACAAATCTTTTCGTTAAATCATCACTATACTCCGTTAATTTGAGAAAATAATCGAGCCAACCAACCCTTGTGAAGATAGGCAAGACAATTGCATCCTCCAAAATCTATTGATGATTTCTCGACTCTCTCCTTATGACATCTCCTCCCATCTTAATTTCCTTTACTGTTTAGTATACCAAATTTAGTTATGAAAATTCAACTCAATCACAACCTACCACCCTCAACTTCTCTTATGACTTGAAAATATTAGTTTCTATATATATTCTTACTACTTCACCACATTGTAATTGTAAATTTCTCCTCAAATTCAGCTCTAGTATAAACCAAGCTAAAGTTCTCACAAACTCCATAGGGTTTCAAGTTTTTAGCAATTTTGAAAAGAGTAGCAGAAATAGCAACAAAAATAAAATATGACTAAGGGTTTTGCATGTCCTAATTTTCATTAAATTTAGTTTAGGGTGCAGATTCGAAAATATTGGCAAAAAGATTGAGTAAGCGTACCCTCCCCCCAACTTAATCAGTGAAGTGACCTCACTTCATGATGATGATTTGGAGGTGGTATAAATGTGAGTTGATGGAAATTAATAATTTAATATTTCGCATGCATGGAATTAAATGAAAAGTGCATGAAAAGTTTAAAGAAAACTTAATTAATCATAATAGCATACCTTAAGTACTATTGTGTAAAAATAACCAACGGTGGCACGTGGAAACTAAAAAAATTAATGCAACACCCTCTACCTACTCATTTTTTGAACCAAGACTTACTACAATGCTTACACATATAGGACACTACACCTAAAAATTCATGAGACACATGAAATAAATTGGGAGAAGTGTCACCTCCCATGGGTTCAAGCTCTCACGAATGCAAGAAGCTTCTTGTTGTGCAACAATAAAGAAACTTATTTAGTTATTACAAAGATAGCCTTCATCCATCCTTAGCAAGGATGACACCACCTAATTACTTATCGCACTATTGGCAACCAAGGAGTTCCATTCTCTATAATTTGGTGGCCATATAGCTCCACCAAGACCTCGAGAATAGTTAGTACCTTTCACTTTCCCTTATGATCTATAATTGGGTACTAATTTATGGAGTCTTCCTATCACAAGCTCACATGCATACAATGCTTATCCAAAACACACCTTGACATACAAGAATCACATTATAGACTTGACCCTTATAGAATACTGAGCTATGTAGACATAGGAGTTAAATTATAGATTCAATAATATTGGGCTTCAACCTAGATTACACATAGATAGACATTGAATTCTAACTTACTTTTTAGACTCGACAAAAAAAAAACCTTGAGCACAATTGGTTTGTGGATCCAATTGTGTAATTTATTTTGCATCAAAATTTTGGATCACACTCTATGATCCATCATCAAGATGATAAAGAACTATGAAAATGATTTATCGCAAAGTGTGATATGAAACATTGATGCAAAATAAATTTTACAAAATAAAAAATCTAGAAACTAGTTGTGGTCAATATATGAATTATGAAAATCTGATATCTTTAAGAATATCTTATCAGAAATTTAGACGTCTCATTTCCTATCTAATGCACTTCACTTCCTCTATTTTCTAGCACAAATGTTCTATACATGAATGTTTACAAATTCAACGTCCTTGAACTTTTAATCTCTCTAAATATATATAATCCTTTTCACCTAGTTTCCCTATGAATTTTGTTGGTTGAACATTGCATTCTAATTTATCTTCTCTACTCATCAACAAAATACCTTATTAGAAATAGTGCAACTCCCTTTCAAAGTGTTGTGTTTGAAAGGCATATATATATATATAATTTGAAAGGTGTATATATATATCATTCAAATATATTTATTTTAACACTATATATAAATCATATGTAAAATATATATGTTTGAAAGGGATATATCTATATATATAGTTTGAAAGAGATATAAATTTATATATAATGTTTAAAATGTATATATATATATATAGGGGACATTAGTGGTCCGCTTCAAATGTAGTAAATTCAATATTCCTCCATGCACGATAAGATTGTTTTGAATAGTTGTGTGTGAGTGTGGGGTCCATGAAAAGATTGGCATTACCTACTACCAACCTAGGAAGGAATATGAAAGGTACTCGTGGGCTCCACCCACATTGTTTATGCCATTGTCCACCAAAGTCAAAGCAATCAGTCCTCAATGCTGTCAATTCTATAGTAGATCCCACCGATCTTTCTTTATATTTCATGTTGATAGATACTGATTCTATTTACCTACTACCGACCTAGGAAGGAATACGAAAGGTTCTTGTGGGCTCCACCCACATTGTTTAAATGCCATCGTCCACCAAATTCAAAGCAATCAATCCTCCATGTTGTCAATTCTGTAGTGGGTCCCACCGACGTTATAATCAAGGTAAAGTAAAAACACAAGGGAATGAATGCAATTAAAAGGGACATTGGTGGTCCCTTAAAATGTAGACAAATCGATATTCGTAGTGTCTAGGGTACGATTGTTTTGAATAATGGGAAACGCGCTGCCTTAGTTGTGTGTGCGTGTGGGGTCCATGAAAGATTGGCATTACTTACTACCTACCTACCTAGGAAGGAATACGAAAGGTACTTGTGGGCTCCACCCACACTGTTTATGCCATTGTCCACCAAAGTCAAAGCAATCAATCCTCAATGTTGTCAATTCTCTAGTGGATCCCACCGACCTTTCTTTGTATTTACCTATTTGATGAGTAGGGTTAGAAACTCCCTAGAGGTTAGAAGGTGATGTCCTCGTGCCCAAAAATATAGCTTAAGTCGCAAGAAAAAGAAATAATAAATAATGTAATATGGATAAGTGTAAGATTTTGATTATGAAAGTCATTCATGATTAAAAAAATAAAAAATAGAACAATAAAATAAATTGTATATAAGGTCTTAATAACAAGATCTAATAACAAGATCTAATGATAAGATTTTAGGTTTTCAAAATACTGAGAAACTTGTAGCCCACAACAACGTACCTATATACATATAAAAATGCATGAAATCATACATAAAAACATACACCCTTGCACCTATATGCACAGTCAGTTAGAAATCCCTCACCTCAAGTTGGTTGATCCTCTCCCCTACTTGTAATGCACCCTTGCTCTCCAACATTTCAATTTCAACCTGTAGAATAAGAAAACCCAAAGCACAATGTGTTCTCCAAATGTTTTCCAAGAACAATACCTGTTACAATTTAAACCGCATGTTTTAATCACATCACCACCGTTCCCGCGCATAATGGATAACTTCTTGCACAAGGCAAAAAAATGTCAGCGTAATTCGGAAATGGGACACCTACTCGCTTTCCTCACCATGACGTTTCCTTCTATTGTCGGTTCCGTCACTTCTATCATTTATCTGGTAGAACCCGCTCTACATTGTCTCTTCATGTTATGTATGTTACCATGTATGTTGTTATGTATGTTTTCATGCGTTTTTCTATGTACATAGGTGCTTTTTGTCTAGGAGTTAGCTGGCTCCAAGTAAGTGTAAGATTTTGATTATGAAGTCATTCATAATGTAAATGATTAAAAAAATAAAAAAATAGAAGGATAAAATAAATTGTATATTAGGTCTTAATAACAAGGTCTAAGGATGTACCCATGTACAAAGGTCCTCTCAAAATAGAAGAAAATGATAAAACTCAATGGAAAAAAACTTCTCCACAAGAAGAAAGGGAAATATGGGCTAAATGACCATCTATAAGAAATGTACTACACCCTCAAGAGAGTTCAAAAATGGATGTACTTTCTCTCAATGAAGGTTTTGTCAAGATATCTACAATTTGCTTTATTATCAAACAATAGCGCAAATTAATGACTTGCTCCTAAATCAACCCTTCGAGAAAATGTTTTTGGATTATGATGTGTTTGGTTCCTTAATGGTGGATCAAGTTATTTAAGAATTGAGTGATGCTCTAGTTGTAGCAAATGATTGATAGCTTTTGAAAAATGATGTCAATTTTAGTGAGGATATTTTGAAGCCAAATAGCCTCAAATGGCAACATTGAAAACCCTTGATACTTAGCCTTAGTTGAAAAGATAGTAATGGCATGCTACTTCTTACTCAACCAACAAATGGGACCAAAACCAAGGTGAAAATTGTGGCCAAATGTGGATTTACAATCATTGAGATTACTAGCTCAATCAAAGTACACATATCTAATCATATATGAACCTATGCCTATTTGCATAATGAATCATGTAACTATGAGTTCCTTGTTGTTAAAAGGACCAGGACAACTGAGAGGGGGGGTGAATCAATTGTCACCAGATTCAAACATAGAACTCCAAACACTTATCAACTTCACAACCACACTATTCTATTATTAAGTATGAACATGAAATGTGGATAACAAAAAGTAAAATCAACATAATGAACACCAAATTTTACGTAGAAAACCCAATAAGGGAAAAACCACAGTGAGGATTAACTCACAATATAAAGTAGTTCCAAAACTGAATATATGAGGCTCACTGCCAAAGGGCTCACTGCCCATAATAGGACTCATTGTCCAAATACAAAAGCTCACTACTTACACAAGGAGGCTCACTACCTACAAAAGGATTACAAAACAAAATTGGCTTCACAACCAAAATGAATTGATGAGAGTGCACCTAACAAGTGTTGATATAGTTCCAACAATGCTCAATAGACTGACTTAACACACTTCATCATTTTTTCACTTCTTCACATTCACATTAGTGGCATTCTTCTCTCTTTTTTTCTTCATTCTTCTTCTCTCTTTCTTCAATCTTCAAAACTATCCAACATATATACTCGATCCATTTGCAAGCATTAATTAGGCCAACCTAATTAGATGCAATCCTTGTTTACCAAAAACACCAACTATCAACTTCAGACATTCACAAAATATTTCCAGATAATAAATAAAAATGTGTAGCACACTTTATCATGTTTGCATAGACCTAAGATAGGTTGCACATATATCCGCACAAAAATTAATTCACCATATCACCAATTATCCATGAAGTTAGCTAGAGACATGCTTAATAGCAAAATACAATCAACAAAATGATATCGATACACCATATGAGCACTAGAGCATGAGAGATTCTTAACATACATGCTTTCAATATCCATAGACTATTTCCCAAAACCACAAGTAGCAACTATCAACTGCAGAGGATTGCAGACCAAAATACTAAAGGGTGTAAACTATATATCAGTTCAAATACTAGACCAAAATACTGGATCAACCACTAACTTAGTCTTTCATTCACAACTTGTATAACATGGTGACATCAATGACAACACAAAATTGTATAGTTAGCCATTCTTCTTCATTCTTCCAACAATCTCCCCCTTTGTCATTGATAGCAACATGTGCCAAAATTTTACAAAAACAACGTTCTTTCCCTTTATCATCATTTTCCTTTTTACTACTTTAAAGGTAATCTTCTCTCCCCTTGTGAAATCAATGGAAAAGGCCCACCAAAAATAGGATGTGTATGTATACGATATATACAAAGGTGATTCCAATTTCCAACTCCCCATTTCAAACATTCAAGTGAAAATGACACTTTTTACATGAAAGATTTTCTTGTACCTGTCTCTTATGATTGGAAGAATCCTTTACCAAGCAAGCACAACCAAATTCATTCTTGCACTCATACCATCCAATAAAGACAACTATGTAAAAGAGGATGTCTGGTCCAAAGACAGGCATTGACATCCACAATCTTCTGCATCAGAGAGTATTCTAGAGAGATGATCCAACCAGACCTCAACAATTTCCTTAACCAACTAGAAGGTTTTAACCATATCTTCTCTTTGCCTCTAAGTAATCAAAAACTCTAGTTGCAATTCACCAACTCTTATTCTCTATTTTCCATCCTTGTGTTTAAAGAAATCAAAACTTTTTCCAATACTTTTCATCTCAGATTCAATGGCTTCAATTTTGCTTCTGAATTTGTCAACAGCTTTCAGCCACTGGAGACAATACCTGTAGATGTCAGATATTTCTTTGATGCATTCTCTAGTCCCATTCATATGTTTAGATAACACTCATTTGGATTTGGTACATCTTCTTTCAACCATAGCTTTGAACTTATGACCTTCGAGTCCTTCCAACAATGCTATCTCCAATAATCTCTAATAGATCATCTGGAAAAGAATTAGACAAACATGAAACTGAGATACCTCTATCGAGTAAATAATCAACTAGTACATCATCAATTTTAAGCTTCTCAATCAAAGAGCATGCATTCCACATTTCACCAATCTTCTTCATTTCGAACCCTTGTCTAGCATCATTTGTATATCCTCTGGATCAAATGAGTCAGATCCAAATAGAAATTCTTCTTCATTATTCTTTTCTTCCAAGACATTTGTTACAAAAGTTTTCCTTCTTTTAGATTCCAAAGGGGACTCACCAATGATAACTTCCAACTCTTTCTTTCCAAAGGATGAACTCACTTCAACCTAACTAGGTACTGACATACTGAAGCACAGATTCATCTTCAAGGATGTGAAATAAGTTCTGTAAACACTTAGAGTATCCAACATATATACTAGATCCATCTGGGTATGTGCAGGATTATCATGGAAAAAACATGCCCTTAAGTGGCAATGAAAATTCAGAAAAATTAGAGTTAGGCAACATGACATAAAAATTTGAATAAGTTATCTATATTATTTCAAAAATATGTAAGAATAGAATCTGTGGAAAATTGAATGCAGTTTCTAAACTACTAAGTTTATTTTATTTTTTTAAAAGTCTATTTGGTGAAAAATTGAAATTTCAATGCAGCAATACTTAAATTTCAGAGGAAATTTATAAAGAAGTAGTTGTCTGTCTGACCACCCTAACCACAATAAAATGATAATATTTTTTTATAATATTTTAGGTATAAGTGGAGGACTCATGTCCAGATGTGACCCATATTTTTTTGTAATTTTTTTCCAGTAAATAATTAATTATGAATTTTTTATTACAACTTTTAAAAAATATAAAAACTCGTATGTTTGACCATCTTAACTTGGTCAAAACTTCATAAAATTAATTAATTTTTTTTTTAATCCTATAGTATGTGAACATAGAATGTGACGCATATTTTGGATTCAAAAATATGATACCCTTTGAAAGTTATAGATGTTTTTCAATCAGCCTATCAATCAACACTTTAATCATAATTCTAATAGAAAATGAATAATAATTATTTATTAAATTCAAAATAAAGAATAATTTATATTGTGGAAAGCTGAGAGTCTCCTCTACAAACCCTACTCGTTTCATCAATTTTGGCTAAAAATAAAGTCGTCAGCCACATGGACGAAGTCTAGAAAAACAAGGTGAGTTGTCAAACACATTTTTTGTGTTGACTTCTTAGGATTGGCATGTCCAAGTCAAATACCAAAGCAAGCCCGAGGCTAATCCCAAGGCAATAAATTCTTTGTCAGAAATATCAAATATCTGTTTCAAATAAGATATTTGTTTTGAATCGGATATCCGATTTGGTTTATATATTATTTTAAAAAATGTTTTACACTTTATAATATATGATTTAGAAAATGCAATAAATATTTTATAGTTTATTTTAATATATCTAGTTTAGAATATACAATATAGTTTATAATTTAATATATAATATATTATATTATTATGTATAATATTTAAATATTATTTCTATATTTTAGTTAATGTATATATATTACTAATATATAAAATATTATATAAGTAATTAATATTATTACTAACTTTCTAAAATATATTTAAATATTATCTTTCCCTCTCTCTCTCTCTCTCCAGTTATTCCCTTCTAATTTTCTCACTCCCTCTCTCTCTCTGTTCCCCTCTAATTCTCTCTCCCTCTCTACCCTTCTTCCCTCTTCCCCTCTTTCCCCTCCTAATTCTCTCTCTCTCTCTCTCTCTCTCTCTCACTCTGTGTCTCTCCCACTCTGCCTTGGCCTCTGCCCGTTGAGCCTAAGTCCCCTTAAACCCTTAAAACTGCGTCTGCCCTCTATCTCTCCCACTCCACTCCTTCTCTCTCTCTCAGACTCTCCCTGTCCCCTCTCTCTCTCTCAGTTCTCTCTCACTCCACTCCTCTATCTCCCTCTCCTCTACCCTTAACCTAAACCATAAACCCTTGGCCCTCAGGCCACTCACCCTCTAAAGCAACCCTTAAACCCTGTCTCTCTCCCACTCCCCTCCCTCTCTCTCTCCAGTCTCACCCTCTTGCCCCCTCTCCCTCTCTCAGGTCTCTCTCTCTGACTCCTATCTCTCTACCCTCTACCCTTTTAACCCTCTACCCTCTATCTCTCTCCTACTCCATCCCCCTCTCTCTCCCCTTAACCCTCTACCCTCTCTCTCTCTCTCTAAGACTCACCCTTCTGCCTCTCCCTCTCTCAGGTCTTTATCTCTCTCACTCTCTTTCTCTCTCAGGACTCTCCCTCCTACCCCATCTCCTCTCTTGGGTCTCTCTATCTCTCACTCCTCCCTCTGTGTGTCTCCCTCTACCTAGACCTTCTCCCTTAACAGGATTGTACTAACCCTTAAACCCTAAATGCCCAAACCCCCTGCCCTCTGCCATGGCCCTTTTCTCCCCTGTCTCTCAACCACTCCCCCCTCTCTCTCTCAGGTGTCTCAGTGCAGCACCACTCCTCTCTCGACTGCTCTCTCTCTCTCCAGTCTTCCTCCTACCCCCCTCTCTCTCTCAAGGTCTCTCTCTCACTCACTCCTCCTAAGTCTCCACTCTGCCATGGCCCTTGCCCTTGAACCTAAATCCTTAAGCCATAAACCCTCTCCCTCTCTCTCTCAAGGACCCTCCTACACTCCTACCTTCTCCTCTCTCTATGTCTCTCCTTAACCCTAAACCCTAAACCCTAAACCCTTAACCCTTAAACCCTCTATCTTTCTCCCCTCTACCCATAACCATAAACCCTAAACCCTTAAGCCCCAAACCCTTAAACCCTCTACCCTCTACCCTCTACCCTCTCTCTATCTCTCAAGACTCACCTTCTACCTACTTTCTCCCTCTATGGGGTCTTTATCTCTCACTCTCACTCTCTATCTCTCTCTCACTCTCCACTCTATCCTAACCTCTCCCACCCTATCCCACTCTCTACCACCCTCTCCGACTTTCTCCCACTCTCTCCCACCATCTCCCTCCCTCTCTCCCACTCTATCCCACCCTCTCCAACCTTATCCCACTCTCTCAAGTCACTCTCTCACACACTCACTCCATCTATCTCTCTCCCCTATACCCTTACCATGAAACCCTAAACCCTTATAACCCTCTACCATAAACCCTTAACCATTAAACCCTCTACAATATACCCTAAACCCTAAACCTTTAACCCTTAAACCCTCTACTATCTACCATTAACCCTTAGGTCTATGTGTACACAAATCGGATATCCGATTCAAATCGGATATTCGATTTGTAGAACAAAAATTATACCATTACAATTATTGTAATTTGTTTATGGTTTGCCATATTGCATTTTTTGTGTTTGGGTCCATATTGGCATAGGTTCATTCTTGTCATTTTGGTTTTCTGCATTTTTGGATACCCATTTGTCTGAAACGGGTTCCAAAACATTTTCTCAGAACTAGGACTAATTCGCCTAGTATGGCGAATGAGTCCCACCAGGCCTAAAAATCAAGATCAGTAGCATTCCAGATGTCATTTCCAATCTTCATCAATATCTCAGGTGCACACTTTCAGTTTCATCCATTTCTGTTTCAATTTGTTATTCATTTCTAGGTGTTTTTGCATTACACAATGTGTTTTCAAACAATCTACATTTCATTGATTTTGCATAAATAATCAATCTATTTTATCATTTATTTGCATCTAGATCATTACATTTAGTCACAATTATATCATGCAATCCTTAGTTTGAGTGAACCACCTCAATTTTAGTGTTCTATCTCTCTCCTTTTAGGTGAAAAACCCTAAGAGTGGAAGAGAAGTCCATAAAACAACAAAATTGATGGTTCAAATATATAGCTACTACAATTTCCTTTCCCTTTCTATTCTCTAATTGTGATGATGAAGGAGAATAAGATGAACCTACTAACATAATTAAATGAAATTTGATATTGTTCTTTTATAGAAGATGCTTCAACTCATCATTCTTTTTACATAGTATTGATTTTCATCATGCCCACTTTTTTTTCAATATATGCACATTTAGTTTTCTCCATAAAAGGTTCTCCTTTGGAAAAGGAAGATATCATGTGTCTTAAGCCAATAGGATGAGACATACATATTAAATTACCTAAGTAAACTTAACTATACTAGTGAGAATAGTTTAGGTAAAAGGAATCTAGTTAGGTAATATACCTCATTCACACCATGTATATGTTACACTAATATTCTATCAGTCTATGGTAACTCTAACTAAGTTTTTTCTACTCAAGGATACATTCTCTTACTACAAACCTTCAATAGCCTTGTAGGTTTTCACCATTCGCCTCCATTAGGTTATCCTTTTAATTTAACAACCAAATGGAAATGTCTTGGCTCTATCTTTCCAACACTCTGGATACACCATCTTGAAGAGTCAAAGGTAGTATGAGGTGTCAATTAGTCTAGCCATATGTGTACAAGGTAAGAAACATCAATTTAAGATAATTCCATATTCTAAACTATTGAGTGCTCGGCTTAATCTTTTATAAAATAATTATTAATTGTTAGTATGAACTACATAAAAATTAAGATTTGAGGGTGGAGATTTCTCATTTTCTTCACCAAATTATTTAGCTCAAAGGTCAACCCATATCTCAGCTCTTCTTTTCCACCTAGCCACCATCATACTAAGGTACTTGCTTCACATGGGTATCAATTTGGTGCACAAAATTTGGAGAGTTTTATGACCAATTTGTTAATGCAAAGTTCTTAGATTAGAAAATTTTAATATAATACCCTCTACTTACTCATTTTGTGAACCAAGGCTTGCTACAATGCTTACACATATAAGACACTACACCTAAACATTCATGAGACACATGAAAGCGGAGTGTCACCTCCCATGGGTTCAAGCTCTCATGAATGCAAGAAGCTTCCTATTATACCAGAATAAGGAAACTTATTTAGTTATTACAAAGATAGCCTTTATCCATCCTTATCAAGGATGACATCACCTAATTACTTGTCCTACTATTGACATCCAAGGAGTTCCATTCTTTATAATTTGGTGGCCATATATCTCCACCAAGACCTCAAGAATAGTTAGTACCTTTCACTTCCCCCTACGATCTACAATTGGGTACTATTTATGGATTCTTCCTATCACAACCTCACGTACATACAATGTTTATCCAAAACACACCTTGACATACAAGAATTACATTATAGACTTGACCCTTATAAATTTTACACAATAAAAAATCTAGAAACCAATTGTGATCAATATTATGAATTATGAAAATCTGATATCTTTAAAATTACCTTATTAGAAATTTAGATGTCTCCCTTCCTATCTAGTGCACTCCATTTCCTCTATTTTCTAGCACAAATGTTCTATGCATGAATGTTCATAAATTCAGCATGCTTTAACTTTTAATCTCTCTAAATATATATAATCATTTTCACCTAGCTTCCCTATGAATTTTGTTGGTTGAACATTACATTCTAACTTATCTTCTTTACTCATCAACAAAATATCTTATTAGAAATAGTGCAACTCCCTTTCAAAGTGTTGTGTTTGAAAGGTATATATAAAATATATATGTTTGAAAGGAATATATATATCGCTTTCAAACACTATTTATAAAATATATATGTTTGAAAGGGATATATATATCCATATCCGTTTCAAACATATGTAAATATATATGTTTGAAAGGGATATGGATATATATATCCCTTTCAAACATATATATTTACATATATATATATATATATATATATATATATTCCTTTCAATGCCGAAGGCGTTTCCTTATTTGAATTTTTTGAACTTGTTTTGTCCATGAACGGCCGAAAATACTCTTTAAAAGATGCAAAGGGGGTAGAAATCATCTGCTCCATTCATTATTTTCGTGATTTTCGAATAGTTTTTAATTCACAGATTATTTTTTTGCCTTTCCCATTTTTTATGGCTGGGAAACGCTACTGTACATTGTCTTTTGCAAGCTGCATTAATTTACTGACCATCTGACTACCTCCTAAGCACGAAATAGAAGGGAAAGCATACGTGGGACCTATCGCCTGCACCTCCCTGGAATAGGGGAGAGGGCCCAGTAGTCGTGCACCCTAACTTCGCGCTTCTAATTATCCTACGTCAAAATTTCAAATCACTCCCAATTTTTTATAGCAGCTTACTTGGCAAGTTCTCTGCTTATAACTAAGGTTTCAAGGCCACATCATCAAATATGATGCCACATTAGCATGCATTTTTTTCAAGGTGTCCAAAAAGGCCCCAAAAAATAGTGAGACCAATTCTCGTGCATTACATCATGAGTAGTTGAACGCTGACGTGGTATCACATGATTGGTTGCTTTTTAGATCAAAAGCATACTTTGTGTTTAATTATGGGTAGTCAAATCACAACTATTGGACATTATATAAACAACTATTGGGTATTATATTCACGATTGGGTGCACGACTATTGGACCCCGCACGACTATTGGGCCCTCTCCCCTAGTATTCACGTTAAAATAATTTCAGCAGGGGTTGGAATTTTCTGTTTATTTTTTTCAAGGTTTTTAATTGAACTTACTATCCTCATAAGAACGTAGATAGGAA
Source organism: Sequoia sempervirens (assembly GCA_007258455.2). Taxonomy (NCBI): domain Eukaryota; kingdom Viridiplantae; phylum Streptophyta; class Pinopsida; order Cupressales; family Cupressaceae; genus Sequoia; species Sequoia sempervirens. Next base: position 117,231 of record VDFB02160932.1, on the reverse strand, counting down.
AAGGCTTAGCACGTAGGGTATCTATGTTCCCAGTCAAATATAATATATATATTTTACAAAAAAAATATCTTATAATTGTATTTATTATTTATAGTATATAAATGATCAAATATAATATAATATGTAATTCTATGCATATTATATATTTTATGTTGTATTTATTTTATTATTATATTTTATATAATACAAATTATTAAATATATTTTAAAATATTATTTTATTATAAAACAAAATATTTTATATAAAAAATTATACTATAAATATATTTATTATTTTATATTATATAAATTATTAAATATAATATATATGTAATGAATATATATTATATATTTTAATATTATACTTATTTTATTATTAACTATATTTTTAAAATAATATTTCATTATAAATAATTATATATATTTATTGTTTAATAATATATATTTAATATAAAAAATGTATTATATATTATATATTTATTATTTTATAAACTATTCAATATAATATAATAGACAATGAATACAATATAGTATATATTTTTAATTTAAATATTGAAGAGAGGGGGAGGGAGTGAAGGGTAGATGGGGAGAAGGATGGAAGATCGATGCAATTTATCTGAGTGTTCACATTTTTCTTGTCATTAATCATTTTTTTCCTATATACTTTTATTTTTGATATGATTTAACAATTTAAAAGTAAGCTTTTTGTTTTAAAAACAAAGAAACAAGAAGTTGAAATTTTTGAAATGAAAATAGAATTATATTTTATTAATTTTTCAATTCTAATAAATTTAAAAATTAGTTTTAGTTTTACTTTTTTATTTTACTTATTTGTTAACTTAATAAGTCTATTAGGGGAAAACCCCTGATTGTCGTTCATGATCCGATTGCCGTTTACTCCCCATTCACCTGTCCCCCCAATATTCGTTTACATTTTAGTTTGTTAGGGGAAAACCCCTGATTGTCGTTCATCATCCTATTGCCATTTACTCCTCGTTCACTTATCCCCCCAATATCCGTTTACATTTTAGTCCCCCCAATATTTTTTTACATTTTTAGTCATTAAAATATTGTAGTTATGCCAATAAAAAATTAGACATTACACTAGTATATGTTCACTACTTAGTTTGTAACCAACCAACAAAAAAAAAAAAACTTAAACATATATTGGTACAATTATGTTTTCAACACAAGTCAACTTGCACAAAATAAAGTCATTTATGAATTAAAAAAGGTATACTGATGTTTACAATAACCACTCCATGTAAGTGGCTTAAAGCTTCTAGTGCATTGTATTTACATGTATACATAAACAGTTAATGGTGCACAATGTCACATAATTTACAACATTATAAATAGTTAATGGTCCACATTCTGACATAATACAAAACATTTAACAACTTTATAAGCTATCAGTTGCACAATCACCCACACATCCCTTGACATCTTCATGCATTAACTCCATCTACTTCTGATACCTGCATAAACAGTTAATGGTGGAAGGCTCCATAATATACCAAAAAACATAGTATAATTCATATATCTGATTGAATTTAATAGAGCCACCTATTTTGACAATTAAACCAAATATAAAATTGATTTCCTAAAGGCCACGGCAAAACTCAGGCATAGATGGCCACTACAAAATGAAATGACAGATTGTTTCGCACAAAAAATTCAAATTTGAAACTCACCCACCATAATTCAATGCATTCAATTTACCAATTCGAATGAAGTTTTAAGAGGGAATTTCCATGGTCATTTTCATTATGAATTCTCCCCTGCTTTCACTGAATATCCTCTATAGACTTCAGAGCTTACTAAGGCAAATTTTGCACATTCCTCTTAAAAGGGAGCTTATTCAGGTCGGTATACCCAGAATAAGTAAATTCATGTTTTTATTTATCAGTATATTGGATTTACATTTATGTTGTCTATTTCATTATTCAATATTCTCTTTTATATTTATGTACTCAGTGTTTACATTATTTTCAGCCTCTTTGTTTTACATTTATGTTGTCTGTTTCAATATTCATGGTTAATCTTTTCTATTTAAGTACTCATTGGTTACATTTTTTTCAGCCATACTGTTCTACATTTTTGTTGTTTGTTTCATTATTCAATATACTCTTTTATATTTATCAGGCATAATATTTTATTTATTCATTATATTCAGTGTTTACATTATTATCAGGCTTAATGTTTACATTTATGTTGTTTGTTTCATTGTTCAATATAATCTTTTATATTTATGTACTCAATGTAAACATTAATTTCAGGCATACAAATAATTTTTCTTTCACTCAGCTATTCAACTTAGCATTATTTAATCATATTGTAGTTACATTATATTTATATTTATGTACTCAGTATTTACATTATTTTCAAGCATACCATTAATTTTTCTTTCAGTCAGCTGTTCAACTTAGCATTATCCATTATTTAATCATATCGTAGTTACATTTTTTTCACCTGCATTCATCATAAATCAAAGATTATAATAGCAACATTATATCATACATCAAATATAATAACATCAGCATTACCCATTTTTTAATCATATCATAGTTATATTCTAAATCCGTCTTTAATAATAGCGAGGGTTTCATCATATCAGATTGTGTGTGTATATATATATATATAATATGATAAGAATGTGTAGGGTTTCATCATAGCAGATTGTATATATATATATAATCTGATAAGAATGTGTAGGGTTTCATCATAGTAGATTGTATAGATATATATATATATAAATCTGGTAAGAATCTGGTGTTTGATTGCATTTTGGCATCTTTAAAAATCATTTATGTGTATGGCATGAAGGGTTTGACTGTAATCATTTCTATTTACATGTGACTGCTGACTGGTAGAAAAATAATCCCTCGTGAATTATTCTGTCTTATTCTGTCATATTCTTATCAGACTGTAGACATACATACATACATGCATACATACATACATACATACATATATATATATATATATATATATATATATATAGTCATGCCATGTATTGTTTCCTCATATCAAGCCGTGTAGAGTTTACATGTGACCAGTACAAATTTGATCAACCTCTCTCACTTGCAAGATTGTTTGTTCAATAGTGGGTTTTTGTTGGGTTCAATGGTGTTTGATTGCATTTTGGCATCATTAAAAATCTTTTATGTGTATGGCATGAAGGGTTTGACTGTCTTATTCTATCTTATTTTGTCGTGAATTATTCTGTCTTATTCTATCTTATTCTATCGTGAATTATTTTGTCTTATTCTTTCTATGGCATCGACTTTTTGACTGCTATGCCTTTTTTTGACATTATTCTATGAAGTAATCACATGTAATGTGATTTAAACAGAACATTGACAGAATTTTGACCAATTATCATCATGAAATTTATTGGGTATATAATAAGATACTTAATCTTCAAAGATTTTTTCATTTAATCTTATATGGAGCTGCATAAAACATCTCCACCTCTTAATAACATTCTGTTTCCACAGTCCATGACCATTAGTAATCAAGATTTCTGGATAAAACTTTGTGCAATTTTTCTTCATCAACATTTTGGATCATGGAGTATGATCTGAAATGTTGATGAAGAAAAATTGCACAGAGTTTTATCCAAAAATCTTGATTAGGAAGTCTCCACCTCTCTTCACCTGCAAGATTTCTTTTTCAACAGTTGGTTTTTTTGGGCGTCGTTAATGTTTGAGCACTATGATTTTTGTTGACATTATTCTATGAACTAATCTCATGTTATTCTTTGCTGCACTAACAATTTATTCAATTTTTATTGTCTGTGTAGGTTAACTGGAAAATTATGGCACCTACTAGAAGGACTACAAGGGTTGTAGGAAGAGGAAAATGTGCAATTAGAGTTACTTGTCGGGTGCACTTCATTGAAACACACCCTGATGAAGAAGTTCATGCAAATCCCAACCCACAAGATGTTCCTGACTCTGTAGATGAAGCCACCAACACAACAGAAGCCGAACCTCTTGTTCAGCCAAATGTTCAACCTACTGTGCAACTGCCCTCACTTTTACCCATTAGGCAGTGGACATATGCTGATGTGGAAGGAGCAGTTAAGAGTGTTGAAGAACAAAACATGTCAATCAGGGCAGCAGCAATCAAGTGGGGTATGCCACCTAGCAGTTTGAGGGCGTGGCTATTAGGACAAACCACCACAAAGAGGAGGGGTCCACATACAATTTTAACTGAAGAGGGGGAGATTGATGTTGTCCAATGGTGCAAGGACATAGCAAGATTGGGCCACAGACTGCAAGTAAATCAACTACAAGCCACTGTTTCCCATATAACAGCAAGTCGACCCAATCCTTTCACAAATGGGGTCCCTGGGAGGTCATGGTGGGGAGGATTTTGAAGAAGGCACCTAGATTTGACAATCAGAACAGCTGAAGGAGTGGATAGTGAGAGAGAGATTATGGTTCGTTCTTTTGTCATGCAAGCATTCTATAACAACCTCGAGAACCTGATCAAACTTAACCAATATCGAACAATTTGAATATGGAATTGCGATGAGACTGGTATTCAGGCTGGTAGGAACTATGGCATGAGAGTTATTGCCAAATTGGGTACAAAATGAGTACCACATTTGGTTTCAAAAAGTAGAGAGTGGATCACAGTGCTGGCTTGTGTAAGTGTAGCTGGGATAAGCATTCCCAGGTTCTACTTGTTTAAATCAAAGAGTTACATGCAAAATTATATCTTTAATTGTGAGGTAGGGGCATTGATGGCAGTCCAAGAACATGCGTGGATGACAAAGGAACTATTTCTCAATTGGTTAGACCATTTTGCAGCTAATATCCCCGGTGGGGTTTCACCAACAAACATGGCCCTTCTCATTTTTGATGGTCATGGAAGCCACGTGGCTTTCAAGACCATTGAACAATCACAAAAATTAGGAATAGACTTGCTAACGCTGCCTGCTCATACCAGTCACAAGCTGCAACCAATGGATGTCAGCGTTTTTGCTCCATTCAAGGCATATTTTAGAGAGGAAAGAACTGTTTGGCAGGCTGCAAACCCACATATTGATATTGAGCGTGAAGAGTTGGCAAGTCTTGCAAGCTAAGCATTTAGATAAGCCTTAAAACCAAGTAACATTGTTAGTGGGTTCCACAGAACAGGAATATGGCCTCTTAATCGCTCAACCCTTGACAATGACATGGGCCCAAGTGAGGGCTATGTTGTTGAAGATGATGTTGCAACTCCTAGAACAGAAGATGAACCAATCACAATGGAAACTGAAGACGATGTTATGGCAGCAGAGACATGCTTGCGTCTTCTTGGTTACAATGAGGATGTAATAGATGGTTTTGTGAGGGAATAAAATGCAAGGGAAGTGGCAAGTGATGTTGTAGCAGAATGCAATGGGGGTGATGAAGCTACAACACACATTCAACCAAAAATCCAACAAGTTTTAGTAGATTTCCAACCAGAAGTTCAATCAGTTATTGCACCCTCCACTGAAGATACAACCACTACATCAACAGGCCTGAGCTTGCCAACTCAAGTTAGCCAACCGAAATGGATGCATGAAGCATCCACAAACCTTGGAGTGCAAATAAATCCAACTGAGGAAGAAGTCAGCCTCTATATGCCTTCCCCACCACACGTTGATCCAGCTGAAGTAATACATTACTTCACTAATGCAGGGAATTGGCAAGAGCATAGTGATGGTCAAAGTGAAGATGACAATGCTATTAGTGAGGAAGAAACTGAGTTTGTGCCATGCACCCCACATGATGGATCGCAAAGAACAAGACCAATCAACAAATTCTTGAAACTTCCAGTGCAAAGGGTGCAAGGAACATCACAAAGAGGTCGTTCGGGAGTGCTTCGCCTTAGTAGGGGGTCCCAAGTACTAACATCTGATGCGTTCATCAAATTGTTTAGCCAACAAGAGGCAGAGAAGAAAAGGAAAGAGGAGTTGCAACAACGTAAGAAGGAGCAGATGTTGCAGAGATAGGAAAATCGTGAAGCAGAAGCAATTATAAAGGAAGCAGCAAGGGCTGAGAAGCAAGCAAGGAAAGTGATAGAAGATAAGCAGAAAATGATAAGAATGCAAGAGAAAGCCATTCGAAAAGAGCAGGCCAAGGCTAAACGTCTACAAAAGGAAGCAGAAAAGAAAGCAAAACAAGTAGAGAAGAGAAAACGTAAGTCAACAGTGGGGGATCCTATACCCACCCATCATCCTATCCTGCTTGATATGATGGGCATTTTGACACCAACCTTTATAGCCATCAACAATATGTAGGTTGGGAGTGGCTCACAACAAATGGGATTGACTGCTGATGCAAGCCAGGCATTACTTGCTCAAATAGCAACATGCCTTCAAGGAGGTATTAACCAAGTATCACCTCCTACAAGTGGACTTGACTCAACTACTGGCGGATATATCACACCGCCACCTTTTCCTAGAAATATGGATAGTTGATGATGTCAATATTCAATTTTGTTTTTTGATCGATGTAGCAGTATATTTTGGTGATCTGGTTTGCAAATACATATATGTATATGTATATACAGATATGTAATCTAATTATTGAAACTCATAAAATTAGTGGAAAATAATGTATCGTTGAAAATAATGTAGACACTGAGTACATAAATATAAAAAAGTATATTGAACAATGAAACAAACAACATAAATGTAAATCTGGTATACTGATAAATAAAAACATGAATTTACTTATTCTGGGTGTACGAACATGAATAAGCTCCCTTTTAAGAGGAATGTGCAGAAGTTTCCTTAGCAAGCTCTGAAGTTTGTAGAGGATATTCAGTGAAAGCAAGGGGGAGTTCATAATGAAGATGACCATGGGAATTCCCTCTTAAAAAGTCATTCAAATGGGTAAATTGAATGCATTGAATTGTGGTGGGTGAGTTTCATATTTGAATTTTTTGTGGGAAACAATCTGTCATTTCATTTTGCAGTGGCCATCTATGCTTGAGTTTTGTATAGGATATGCTGTGAAAGCATATGCAAATTCGTAGTGAAAATGACACTGGAAATTCCCTCTTATAAAATCATTAGAATGTGTATATTGAATGCATTGAATTGTGGTGATTAAATTTCACATTTGTATTTTCCTTCCAAACAATGGCGTGTTGAATGAAAAATTGCCTATTACCAATTATCATTTCACCTATTTCAAGTTACATTTGTATGGGGGCCCCATCAAAATATCACGTGGGTCCGTTAGGAGGTGGTCCCTTTACCATCAACCTCATCACATTAAAATGTTCTCCATGTGCCCCATATTCCTTCATCAAACCATGCATATGAGTTAACCACGTACCCTTTAAGCCTTCATCAAACCATGCGTACATGTTAACTTAACCATGGGTTGTTGGGCAGCTTTAAGCCCTAAAGTCTTCATCTCCCACGATTTCCTTCCTCATTTTCACCATTATTATCCATATAAGATTATACATATATATATATATATATATAAATTTATATATAAATTTATATATATATATATATAATATATATATATATATAATAAATTTATATATATATAAATTTATATATATATATAAATTTATGTATATAGATACACACACATATATATATATATACATATATATATATACATATATATATACATATATATAGATATATATACATAGATATATATGTATATATATATGTATATGTATATATATATATATGTATATATACATATATATCATACTACATATGTACAATCTTAGATAGATATATACCACCCATCAGATTATACATATTTTAGAATTAAATTCTCCAAATTGTTTTTATTATATGATTTAGATTTCATATACATGGTTATGACTACAATTATATGCATAAATTAAACCATTTAGTGGATTAGATGACTAGTGAGTGGGTTAGAGATTTTTGGGAAGAGTTAAAGGGTTAAGTATGTCTCCCCTTCATTCTTTGCTTATAATGTAGGGGAGTTGGTAAGGCTTGTTGTATTCCTCAGCTTAGTCATGAGACGAAAACCTGTTGCTACAAATATTGAATTCAAGTTAAAATTTGAGCCTGGGTTGTTTGCATGGAAGACAACATTTCAACCACTTGAAGTCTAGAATACAGTTTGATAGACATAAAGTCAAATTTTGAAACAGATGGATTGGAAAATTTGCAGGGAGTTAGGTTGTCACATTAAAAGATTTAAGATAAGATACCTTTACCTTTTACCTTTTATTAGTGGCAAGTTGAAAGGAAATGTGTTTCATGTTCTATTTTATGTTAGTTCCACATACAACAATACATCGATTTTGAAGTTGCTTGCATCTTTTTTTGGGCAACATTTTGGTGACTCTACTGTATACACAGTGGCAGCCATTGTAACTTGGACATTGTTTGCTTAATTTCATCTGGTCAGTCCATTTTCTTAGTCTGTTGAGATGAATTGAGGTTCTTTTTCCTTATATCGTTGCTTAATTGTTTCTCCATGTAATACATTTTAATTTGGTTTCATGTGAATAAATTTTGAGGGTGCCCTTGTTTGAGTAATTATGCCAAGAGGTGTACCTATAGTGGCAGCAGGGAAACATTTTGACCATAAAATATATATTATATGAAACTATTGAAAAGTAACATATAATAATTTACTACACTTTTCACAGTAAAACCAAAATAAAAAATTACCCAAGTTTTAGAATTCTACAGGCAACCATTAGAATTCTTGATTTATACTTGTGGAAATTTCTGAGAAAATTCATTTGTTATAGAGTCCTCACAGTCTGCATTGCTAGTTTCGTCTATGTAAGGAAGAGATCTGTTTTTATGGAAGCTTCTTTATTAGATAACAATGTAGTGATCTAGAAAAACTAATGAAGTTTCAATGAAAATTATCTAGTTCACTTGATGAAGAAAAAGATCTTTTGAAATTTTAATATGCTCCACTTCATTAGAAAACAATGGTATGTTAACATTATTTATTTCCCTCCTCTCATCTGGTGGATTACTCAAAGGAGGTATACCTAGATTACATTAATTAGCCTTGTTTAAGGCTAAATCTAAAAGCTTGCTGCACTGCTTAACCTGTTAAACTATTGCCAAGTGGCAGCATGAGTTTGGTCCAAAATTTTATTTAATTTTCTCTCAAATATTTACCAATAATTTAAGATACAAATTTCTGGGAAACTGTGGACTGTTCTATTTAGATCTCCGAGTCATTGCTGGTCCATCCAAAATGAAATTAGAAACAAATATTTGGATAAAGTGGACTGTTTTGATGTTGCAATGTAATTGTGTAAGTGAGGCACATGTAATATGATGTCTACCAATCAACCAAATTAGACTAGCTTTAATCAAAACCCAAGTGAGTGCTACCAAAGGAGAATCATCATTTGAAGTGGTTCATATTGTGGATGATGGGGTTTGTGACTCATGATTTTTGGAATGGTATTAGCACGCCTTAAATCAAAACCTCAAGCCATGAGGTGTAATGATTTCTCATCATTATCACTTATACAGTGGGATTGAGGAAGGATGGGGAAACAATGCAATTAATGAAAGGGTCAAAAGGAGACATTGACATGGAGACCTATGCAAAGTTTGGGAAGGTAAATGGTTTGGAGAAGGGACAACCGAGCAGTCTGAGGAAGGTCGAGAGCTTCCAGAATGGCGAGAGGGGATTTTAGAATAATGTCAACATAAATCATAGCGCTCAAACATTTTCGATGCCCAAAAAAACCACTGTTGAAAAAGAAATCTTGCAGGTGAAGAGAGGTGGAGACGTTTTCTGCAGCTCCATATAAATTAATTGGTAACACTCACTTGGGTTCTGATTAAATGTTTAAATTTCATATAATAATTCACGAGGGTTCACTTGTCTACCAGTCACCAGTCACATGTAAATATAAATGATTACAGTCAAACCCTTAATGGCATACCGAGAAATGAGTTTTAAAAACACCAAAATGCACTCAAGCACCGTCGAACCCAACAAAATTCCACTATTAAACAAGCAATCTTGCAGGTGAAGAGAGGTGGAGATGTTTTATGCAGCTCCATATAAGATTAAATGAAAAAATCTTTGAAGATTAAGTATCTTATTGTATACTCAATAAATTTCATGATTATACTTGGTCAAAATTCCGTCAATATCTTGTTTAAATCACATTACATGTGATTACTTCATAGAATAATGTCAAAAAAAGGCATAGCGGTCAAAAGGTCGATGACGTAGACAAGATAATTCACGAGGGTTCATTTTTCTACCAGTTGACAGTCACATGTAAATAAAAATGATTACAGTCAAACCCTTCATGCCATACACATAAATTATTTTAAAAGACGCCAAAATGCACTCAAACACTGTCGAACCCAACAAAATTCCACTGTTAAACAAGCAATCTTGCAAGTGAAGAGAGGTGGAGACGTTACCTGTAGCCGAAGGTCGTCGCCGTGGTCGCTAAGCCAAAGGTCGGTGGCGGGAGAGAGGAAACCGTGGTCTTAGTGACAAACATTCTAGAAGGAAACGCGAGAGATGAAGACTTTAGGGCTTAAAGCTGCCCAGCAACCCGCGGTTAAGTTAACACGTACGCGTGGTTTGATGAAGGCTTAAGGGGTACGCGGTTAACTCATATGCATGGTTTGATGAAGGAATATGGGGCATGTGGAGAACATTTTAATGTGATGAGGTTGATGGTAAAGGGACCACCTCCTAACAGACCCACGTGATATTTTGATGGGGCCCGCATACAAACGTAACTTGAAATAAGTGAAATGATAATTGGTAATAGGCAATTTTTTTTTATTTTTTTTTGGATTTGTAATGAATGGGTATAGGCGATATAGTGAAAATGTAGGGGACGAAGGTAAAAAAATCCCTTTTGACCACCTTTCGCTTTACGACTTCCACAAGATGTGTTTGGAATACCCAGAAGCCAAATTTTTCTTTTTAAGGTCGTAACTCGATTACGAAGAATCCAAAAAAAAAATTTGAAATCGGGCCTATTTTTCACTCTACACGAATGCGCGAAGTTAGCCCTAACGGCTACTGGTACGTTTCCCCTATTTATTATTAGCTTTTTAAAATTATTATTTTTAACATTTCTTTTTTAATCCATAGTTGACCCATAATCCTAATCAACCCATAATCCAAACCCATTCAATTATTTATATGATCTAATATGATATATAATATAATATAATGAATATTATTATAAAATAATAGATATAATAACATGATATAATAAATATTTATAGAATGTAATATTAAATAGTATAAATATAATACAATTTAATTTAACTATATATTATAATATAGTTAAATATAATAAAAAAAATATTAATATAAATATACTATAATATAATACTCAACCCAATCCTTAATAATATAATAATATAATAGTAAATACATAAAAACAAAAATATTAATATAATAATATCATTATATAATAAAAAGATAAAATAATAATATTATAATACTAGTGATAATGATGGTAATAATAATAATATCGACAAAATCATTTTCTAAATGATCTATCAATTGACCTCATGTACTACACAAATGTATACCAAAAATAAAAATAAACATAAAAATAAAAAAAATCATTTTTTCCCCAATTGACCTTCCACACCTCTTAGATGTACCCATTGCACACCAAGATGCCATTGTTAGTTTATATATATAATTGAAACGCGCATGCCTTTGCTTTGTGACTGTGGGGTCCATAAAAAGATTGGCATTACCTACTACCTAATTACCTAGGAAGGAATAAAGCGCCAAGTGTTTTAAATACGAAAGGTACCCGTGGGTTCCACCCGCATACCTACTACCTACCTAGGAAGGAATACGCGCCAAGCGTTTCAAATACGAAAGGTACTCGTGGGCTCCACCCACATTGTTTATGCCATCGTCTACAAAAGTCAAAGCAATCACTCCTCAATGCCATTGTTTATGTTCTTTTTTATTAGAGTAGGTTTAGAAACTTCCTAGAGGTTAGAAGGTGATGTACTTGTGCCCAAACATCTAGATAATAATTTTATAGTTTATACAAATGTTAATCATATAAATGTTTGTTAAAATTATTACTGATAGTATATGTCTCGTTTAATTAATTTTTTAAATTTTTGGGAGATAAGAAATTATAGGTGAATTGAAAAATGATGTAACCAAGAAAATAAGAGAATCATCATGTCTTAAGGTGTAAATATTTGAATTTGAGTGGCATTTATAAAACCTAAGAGAAGAAAGGAGCCAATCTTGGCATACTAATCTCATGAGATCTTTTTGAGGCCATAGAGAGATTTCCTTAGTCTACAAACTAGTCAAGAAAACTAAAAAAGTCCTTATGGCTGTTTCAATTAAATCTCCTCTTGTAGATCCTTGTGAAGAAATGGACTCTTCACATCCATCTAGTGTATAGTCCAACCATGAGCTACAATAATACAAAGCATCAAGCAAATTGAGTTCATCTTAATATCGAGGCCAAAGGTATTAATGTAGTCAACGCCAAAAAATTGTACCAAATATTTGGCCACAAGTCATCCTTAACAAATTTCAAGTGTTCCATCTGCTATAATTTGGTTTAATAGATCCACTTACATTGAGCTAGTTTTATTCCCAAGTAGGAAGTGGAACAATCTCATATGTGTTATTTTGAGTCAGAGTTTTAGTCTTCCTTCATGGTTAAATCCCACTTTGGTGTAGGTCAGGATTTAGGGGCCTTATTAGGCTACTAAACCAAGTAGAAAAATGATACTTCAAACAAAAAAAAAACACTAGTTATAATTTTATTACATGCAAATGAACTATTATAGCTTATGAGTAATCTAACATGCATTCATGTTACCCTTCATATGTGCCTTGGCTTCAAAGCCTTACAACTTATATGCACTAAACAAAAAGTTTTTTCTTTAACCCTCACATTGTAATCTTAAGCTATTATAGTTCTCAAAGAACTTCTAACTTATCTAGAAGAAGGGTCAGTGCAGGATCATGGGGGTCCAAACTAGGCCTCTAAGTGGCGATGAAAATTCTGAAAATCAGAGTTAGGCAACTTGACATAAAAATTTGAATAGGTTATTAACATATTTTGAAAAATATGTAAGAACAAAATTTGCAGCAAATTGAATGTATTTTCTAGGCTACTAGTCCTTTTTTGGAAAAAACTAAATCTGTTTTGAGAAAATTTGAAATTTAAATCCAATGGTACTAAATTTTCAGGAAAAAGATAAGAAGCAAGTGTATGTCTGACCACCCTAATAAGTGCAAGAAAAAATAATAATTTATTCTGAATCTTTCAATATAAGCAGAAGACACATGCCAGGATGTGTTGATTTTTTTTTTGTAATTTTTTTCCATGTAAATAATTAGTTATGATTTTTTTATTAGAACTTTTCAAAATTATTAAAACGTCTGTGTCTAACCACCATAACTTGGTCAATGTAACTCCCCGTTGTGAAACCCAAAAAGACAACACAACAACTAACATTTATGACACAATTTTTTTTAACAAAAGTGATTCAACACATAAAGATCATACTAACAACTAATATAGAATGTAATGCATATGTACATTTGCACTGATTCTGTCCTTTAGGGTATCATGACTGCATTACGAACACCTCAATTATCCAAACTAGCATACATCACAAGATAACTACAACAAGAGTTTATTTACATCCACCGCATTATATATATTTCTACAGATATAACACCATTAAAGATCACAAAATACGAACCAATGAATACATATACAACTTCCCATACATGGGGTAGATCATTACATTATTTACAAGTTTACATCAAAGCTTCCCTTATAACAATGGGAAGGATACATCAATACATGATAAGGTACAAATGAATGATTACATCACATAACATTAACGCTAACTCAAGTTTGTTACAAGATCTGGAATACTCAGCATCAGGAACCATATCCACACTCACGAACATCAACTGGGAACCCAATGGAGTGCATGGCACGTTCCACCCGACCATGTGGAACCCTAAGGTCCACCCCCTGTGCTAGGAGATGAAAATAAGGACCCACAACACAACAGTCAAGCAGACATAGGCTAACATGATTACAACATACAAAAGTAACAAACAAAACATAAAGAAAAAACCGCTTCTATAGGTACATGAACAACAGGGGAAAAAAACAAGGCATATAAGGTTGCTATGGGGAGGAGTGTCATCACATAGTTTTCTATGGGTTACCCTGGTGTAACCTTCCTAAGCTACCAGACCTCCATCCTGGGTTACCCTAGACCAGCTCTACCGGCCGCCCGACCCCCATATAAACTCATGCAGGATCAACATACATTCCTATCGGACCAGACAATTGATCTTGCCATTCCAGGACTTCCCACTCATCTCAAGCCTAAACAAGCACTTGAGTCATGAGTGAGGCGTTATCTTGATTAATGTGAACTACCCAACCCCCTAATTTATTTTAGGTTATCACTGATTAAGAAACTCTTAATGAGTTACCCTGGACCTGCCACTTTGTGCGCCGGACCCTCATTGAGAGCCACTCCCTCTACTAGCAAAAAAAAGACTCTACATTCCACTAACTGGGTAAGCCAACTTGCACAACATAAAAATCCACATGAATTATCACATAAAACGAGGCGTGCACCAACTTGCACAAAGTCTCCACAAATAAAAATTCCACAATGCAAGACCAGAACCCACATAATCATAAATCAAGTATAGAAACAAGTGTTCACAAAGAACCAACATGAAAAGCCAATCATAAGGAAAACTCTTTTCCCCAACCTCTGGAAGTCTCTCAATAACCATTTTGCACAACAATCTCCCTCCAAAATCAACTCAATATCAAAATCAACCAACAGGGCATCCAAGGGAGACCTCAATTTTCTCCTCACATGATACCCAACCACTATTTACCTAACAACTTACAATTTGACTAATAAACAACTATAACAAAATCAACAACCGTTGATTAGGACTCTACTTCTTTTATTTAATAAAACCTTTATCTAAATGGATAAAGCAACATTTCCCACTTAAGACAATTATCAAACTCACCCCCAATTTCCAATAAACGACATGGTGTTCAATTCAAGCCATACATAGCAATTACGATAACGATCACAATAATCAAAATCAACTTAAATTCCAAAGTCGCACATAGAATTCATCACAAGGAAACAATCAATATTGCAACCTCAAAATCCACTATTTAAACCAACTCACAATAAACAAGCAATCATGAACAACTTCACAAATAAACATCACTACCACTTTTCATTTTACTCAACAACTTAATTACTTAATTCAAGCACTTAATACAATTATACAAACACTAAAACTAATCTGTTTCAGCAACCTCATGCACACTTAGTCAAAACACATTGTCTAACCCAAGTATTTAATCATCATATAAAAATCCATGAAGACATTCCTTAAATCAAGCATTAAATTACCACTTCCTTATCACTCATTCTAACTTAATTCATCTAATTTGATTGGTAGCCCGCTTACAACAAATAATTATATGTACAAAATCACTATGTCATTATTAACACAAACACAATAACACTACTCTAAAATTTAAGCCATGATAAAAACATTAAATTCAAGACAAAGCCCACTTATATCTTTTAAATCACTATAGAAATCTATTGACTAGTTTCCTTAAGCTGAACTTAAATACTCAAGTCTCCCTTATAAAAGTATATAACTCAATCCTTTAACTATATCATTTATTTCTTTGTTCAAACACTCACTCTTCCACAATTCAAATTACTCATTAATTTAACTATAATACAATTATACTAACTACATAGTGGACTCACAAAGCAAAGGATAATCTATTCTATTTATTTAAACAAGTCTTTTTAGTTATTTAAATACAAGTAAATCAATCTCCCCTATACACTTAACTAACATAATCAATAACCATTTCCCAATTTAAATGTAATCCTATTTACTTCATTAACTTCTAAATATTGAAAATAATCACCTAAATATTACTATCATACAAATATATATATATATATATATTTCATTTATTTATTCTTTCCAAAATACTCATTTAAATTCAAGATAAATAAATAGAACTAAATGAAGATAATAAATTGCAATTAGATTATCCTAATCAAGAAATAAATTCAAATTAAATGATTTGAAATGAAGATAAACACATCTATATATAATAGATATAACTACAATTGAAAATTACTCTAATGAAAATAATAACCTTCCTAACAAGAATCAAGAGTTTTATGTAGATCATCTCCTCCTAATGATGTTTTAATATATACGTATGCAACGTGAGGAAATTTCTCTAATTTATCTTATTGTAACAATCCCATTCAATAAGGATAAAGTTGAGCCAAAAGTCCCAACGAAAAATACCAGAGAGTCTTTATTCTGAACTCTTCTAATTTTCAAATCAATATAGGGATCTTCCTACTCAAAATATTTCCAAGGTGCATTATTACTTTTGATAGAATTAATATTTTATTTCAATAGTTTGATTAGGGAGATTAGTGCAGTAACCTCTCACAAGGGATCAAAATGATATTTTAAAATGTAATTCACCGTACGGTGATGATATAGCGCATAAACTTGATAACACATCATATACTTTCTATTACAAGAAGGCCACACAGGTGAAGAGGATGAGAGCTGCGCATGAATCAGACAGTTTGAATAAGGCTTAAGAAAATTACTTCTTGCAGCCAACAAACCCCATTCAAAATCCACAGCCTTCCCCAATTTTTGCAGACCAAAATTATTATTTTAACCCCCAAAATCGAATGAATAAAATATTCTCTAAAAGGGAAAAGTACTTGCAAAAGAAAGCTGTTCGCTTTTCGAAATTCAATAAAATCTCACAAAATAACCAAGAAAGTATTAAGTTTCATTTTCGACGATCTCTTCAAAGTTGCGCATGTACTTGCATGCAAACATTTCTATCTTTATATTGTTTTTACTATTTATTTATTTATTAAAACACTCCATTATAATTCTATTTTATTTTATTTAATATTATATTACACCTTCAAAATTATTAAAAATCATAATGGTTAATAAATATATTTATATCTATTTATAAAATACTTTACTTAATAATTTATTTAATCCATCAATTAATAAAAAGCAACATTAATAAAACAAATTTAAATCAAACCATCGTGGAGGGACACTATAGTAAAAAATTTATGAAATTCAATTTTTTTTTATCCTATAGTATGTGAAGCATAGAATGTGGTGCATCTTGTAGGTTCAAAAAATATTAAGTAGTTTGAATGTTATAGAAGTTTTTCAATCAACCTATTAATTAAGACTTTAGTGGTAATGTATGTAAAAAATCAATAATAATTATTTATTAAATTCAAAATAAGGAAAAACTTATATTGGTGGAAAGCTGACAATTTTTTCTATAAACTTCTTTCGTTTGATGAAATTCAAATTAAAAAAGTCGTTAGCCACAAGGGCAAACTTCGGAAAATTACACAAATTTTTAAAACACATTTTTTGGGTTGACTTTCTAGGTCAGGCGATCCCGAACCAAATCTTAGGCCACTATTCGTTTTGGTTTGGTAATACCAAATTGAAATGGATATCCGTTTTGTTTTTTAAAACGGATATTTATTTTGGAAAGCGGGAACCCATTTGTTTGAAAAACAAAATGGATATCTGTTTTGAAGACCTAAAAAACCCTCTTTAGTAGTAAAATGGGCATAACTTTTGCATTTCTTATCAAAATTTTGACTTTTTGTAGGTGTTGGAAAGGTGATTGAGAGCTCTACGTAATTGTAAAATTGGTTTTTCTATATTGTACACAAAACAAATTATAATCATTTGAAATTTTTATTTATTTTTTGAAACATCAAATGTTCACTACTTTTGCATGCAAAGTCTCTTTT
>VDFB02160932.1:62124-97801 GCA_007258455.2 Sequoia sempervirens | reverse complement strand
TAGAGGGGAGAGAGAGAGAGAGATAGAGAGAGAGGGTAGAGGGTTTAAGGGTTTGGGGTTTGAGGGTTAAGGGTTAATGGTTTAGGGTTTAGGGTTATGGGTAGTGATGGAACTTTAAATTTTTGTTCTTTGTGTTCTATTTTATCCTACCTTGTGTCTCTGGTCATCTATGGTGTTTGGAAAAAGCCTAAGGATGGGGTTTTACCTTCGTCTTCATGTAAAACCCTAGTGTTCATCTTACACCTTGGATGGGATCTATTTGGATGTTACTTTTTGGGAAGGCTTTAAAATGACTTAAGCCCCATCACTTCGTCTAGGCTGGGCCCCCTTTTATTTTATCGTTTTATTTCCTTCGCTTGACTTTATTTTTCCTAAGTCTTTTGTTGGTCCCGTGTTCCCTCGTTAAAAAAACTTGTCATTGTTTGTTTCTGGCCTAGTAATGTCCCCTTATTCCTTTAGGGGAGAGGGCCCAGTATTCGTGTAGGCTAACTTTCTCAACATGTAGCAATTGACTGGAATATTGAAGAACCTTCATTTTTTTTTTGAAATGTAGACTAGTCTCTTATTTATCTATAACTAAGGTTTGAAGGTGCAACTCATCATGCAACTCGCCACATCGGCAGATCTTTTGAGAAGTGTCTAAAATTTGACTTTTAAAGGTTCAAACTTAATCATGGAACCTAATAGTTGAACAAAAAAATATCATTTGTTGCTTGTAGAATATGATATTTTTAAATTAAAATTAATATACAACCTAAGTGGACCAAATACTTATTGATAACCATAAATCTTTGATATCTCTACCTTTTATATTCAACACATATGGACTAATAGTTGAACACAAAAAATCTATTTGTTGTTATAAAAACAACACATAATTATTTAAAATACAACTTATATTGAACAAAAATGGACCAATAGTTGAACACTATTTTTTTTTTTAAAATCCTTCACATTTAATGAGAAAATACATTTTATTTATTGTGCTCACCTTTTATATTTGTGATAGGACAAACTATTAATATAAAATTATCCAATACTTGTACATTGCTACCCCAATTGTTGTACACATAAGAACAATATTTTTTCACTATGATAACAATACTTGTTTAAATGCGTATCTTATTTTATTAAATGAGAATTTTATTTTTTAAATGATATACTTATAGTGGAGAGTTGTGATATTTTATTTGAAACAAAAAAATACTTATTTCACTTCTTCATGAATTTATTTATGTTTTTTTCATTTAACATTTAGAGGTTCTCATGTGTTCAAGTATGGGTCCATTTTTTATCAACATTTGGTTTTTTCTTTATTTACATTTGGACTGTTTATTTACAATATATAGTATAGATATGTGGTAAGACTGGGTATTATCATCACGATTGAGTGCGTGACTATTGGACCCCACATGACTATTGGGCCCTCTCCCTTAATAAATGTCCGTAGATCAATCGTCGTGTGATCTCAACCATTCCCCGCCATCCCGCAATGACCCCACCACACTGTCTTTGTTGATCACGATATCACGGGCGAGCGCCACATGTCTCATCTGGTGAATCTGAAGGAATTATAAATACTTTGATGCATCTCTTAATAAATTATGCCACGGGTTACTAAAGCAGTTATAAGATGCACATGTTTTAAATCAATGGAGATGTTATAATCTCGGTAGAAAGGTGCTCGATGGTTAATAATAAGGTTGGTGACTATGTTGAATGAACAGGATTGCCGATGGTTGAGATCCATGGTTTCCCACCATCGCGTGATCAAAAGTTGCAAGGTCTTTATTGATTGCGATATCACGGGCGGGTGCCACGTGGGTCTCCTTGGCAACAAGTAGTATGGTGGGGCCCTTATTGCCATGATGGAGACTATGTCAATTTCCTTTGAAGGCAGTCATCTGATGATCTCACCAAGGTGAAGGATCGATGGCTAATATTTGAATCTGCACCAAATTCGATTAGAGCCATTCGTGCAGGGCGAGAGTAAGATTTAATGGCAACCATGACATCTACTGCCATGGTTTGATCAAAATAAAGCAACTATTCTTCTGCTTTTGGTATCACAAAGCATTCAAAACATCTTAAATGGGGATTGTCGATGGATATGTTCTGTATAAGGATTTGATAAGTAGTATTGGGTTGGAATACATGATGAAATTGTAAAGCAATGTTCTCAAGGATCTTATATGTTGTGTTAAATCTTTCATAAACCCTTAGATGTTTATGAATTTGACTCCCTCAATGGATATATGACACTGATGTAAGTTGTACTAATTTGTATAGTTCAGTATTTTGTTTTTCTTTACCTAGTGCTTGCTACAAATTGCAAATCAATGACTATTTTACACTGTGGAATGTGTTGTTATCTCATGCTCCAAATAGTTGATATTACTGATGAACAACCAATTCTATTCAGTATTATGCTATTATGTTGAGCTATTAAATGAGATTATCTGTTGTTGTTAATGTTGTTTACGATAATGGTGCAGAGGTTGTAAATGCATTAAGGGATCACCCTCCTGAGTCTTGCAGAGCCCAAAGTGTAGGAGGTCTTTAAAATCCTTGTCAGTTGGTCCAGGTCATTCGAGCTACCCTTGATTAGAATTGAAAATTCCATAGGTAAATTAGAAGGCCAACTGGTTACAATAAAAACAATCAGGTGGAGGGAGAGAGATAGGGATTCCAGAGAGATGGAAGTGGGAGAGAGGAGAGGGTGAGGGTTAAGGGGAGGGGAGGGAAGGAGAGAGAGAGAGAGACTTGGGAGAGGGAGAGGGGTGGGAGGGTGAGACTTGAGGAGAGAGGGAGGGAGGGGCAGTGGGAGAGAGATAGAGGGTAGAGGGTTTAGGGTTTAGAGTTTAAGGGTTAATGGTTTAGGGTTTAGGGTTAAAGGTAGGGTGTTGGTTGATGCAGTGGTGGTTGTGTTGAAAATAAAGGATTGACCAATGGTTGTTGTTGAGGTCGAGGTGCGGCTGAGATGTTTTGCGAGGGGGGTTGTTGAGCACTAGTGGGAGCATAGGATTGGGATGTATTTTGTGGAGGGATGTTGGATTGGGGAGGTTGTTGGGGTATGAATGACGATGGTGGAGGATTCGTAGCCCCAAGAGGTGGAGGCAAGGTAGCGAAAGGGCTGCCCCCAGTGTTGACAGGAGGTGGATTCGAGGGGGGTGGTGCCGGTAGCATTAGTGGTTGCGGTTGTGAGATGTTTTGGGGCATGCCGTAAGCGAAAGGGTCATTGGGGTCAGTGGTTTGGGGTGTCCCTGTGACCGAGATGACGGGATGCGTGAGGTTGCCAACGGGATACAGAACAACGTTGCCAAATTCAGGTTGATGCCAACCTTCTACGGAAGGAAGATTGGGGACGTATGAGCTACTTGGGATGTTATGTGAACGTTGGGGTACATTAGGTGTGGAGGTGCCATACTTGGATAAGTCGACACCTGATGGCAGTTTGACACCTTTGTCAATCAAGTGAGCCAAGATTTCTTGGCCATGTTTTTCAAGAAGGCGTTATGTCATTTGTGCATTAACAGGGTTACTGAAGTGTTCCTTGAATGTGAGCTCAAGTTGATTAGCCATGTTTTCCTCCCCAGGTGGTGACGTGTTTTGACCATCCACGTTGGATTGTGATGAGGTACCATTGTGGGGATCGTGAGGGATGTTAGAACCATAGTTAGGATCTGATGAGACATTCATTGTGTTGTTGGGATCTTGAGGGTTGTTTGATTGGGCATTCTAGGCTTGTTGGTCGGCCATTTTCTTTTCCTATGATCGAGTCTGAACGGGCATGCAAGATGATGAGATGGATCAAGATATTAGGAAGACCTGGATGATGAAAGATTGATTCGATTTGATGGGAGATTAGCTAATGACAATCGGTCAGACCGATGTGGATTGATTTGATGAAATCAAATTGGATTGATTGGTAGACACTGGATTAATCTAGATTTTGGATTTTGATCTGGATAGATTTGATGACATGGGGGTTGAATTGATCTGATGGTTAGGATTGATTTGATGATAAATATGATGAAGATGGAAATCCATAACCGAGTTTAAGAAGGATCCTTGGTAACACTAGGTGTTGATTGACAAGTAGATGTATGATAACGACACTGAATCCAACTTGAGATAGAAGCGGATTGATTGGGTCGGAAAGGATGACTGACTTAAGATGGATAGCAATCCTAAGTCAGTTATGATGATTATGATTAGGGATGAAAACCTAGGTCAACTCGGATGACTACTCCAACGGAGCTTATATGGAATAGCAGAGATCGAAGATGAAAGCGGATTCAGGACAGATGGGGAGCGTCTTAGGACAGATGAATGATTCTTGGAATGAAGGAACAGGAACTTGGAATGGATGTTCATATGTTCCTTTAGGATGGTGAATGGTCGTATTGTTGTTCAAAACAGAGAGACAAGGGATATCAAGTGATAATATAGGCTGGCCAAAGGTTAGGTTCGCCACATCATGTGGGTAGGTCCGCCACAACATGAGGTCAGGTCCGCCACTAGAGAAAAAGTTACTCAAAAGTATGAAGTGTTATATGTCATTGGAAAGAGCACGAAAAATTGAGAAGATTGGTGCTCGAATGGAGGAAAATGTACTTATAGTGTGTAAATGGTGGGGCATATATGGCTGTCTGTTAGGGCAAATCCGCCACAGCATGAGGTCAGGTCCGCCACAACATGTGGTCAGGTCCGCCACAGCATGAGGTCAGGTCTGCCAAGGGATAAGTTTAAGCTTGATTTCTTGATGGATGAGTAAGGCAAAGGACCCAAAATACAACAAACATCGATAAAAATATTTGGCTAAACTGAAAATGACTGGTTTTGCACAAGAAAGACAATTCAGACAGCACAACCCTAAGATTAGTAGAAATGGGTATGTCCAAAAAAGTCTTCTACTCTAGGATGAACATGGTTGCTAAGGAGTCCTCGATATACACCCGGTACATGAGGCGCAAACCGTGAACACCAACCCGTTACAAGCATGAGTCGGGAACCTTAGCGAGATACTAAAGGCTCGGACCAACTCTTCACGTCATCCCGACGCTTCTCCAATTACAACGTGGTTGGTTTGAGGTACATCTTTCACTCTCCCCCCTTTATATACCCCACTGGTATGCGTGGTTGGAATCGTCCCTTGGGGTGATGAAATCCCTAAGCAGGTCCCACTAAGAAAATGAAAATAGGGTGACTCAAAGGACTTGAAAATCTACGATTTCTCGTCACCCAGGATCGCCAAATGGCACAAGGGGATTGGATACGTCAAATAGCCTTCCATAAGCACCCCAAACAAGGTTTGTTGACCCCTCTAATTAAACTATGTGCCTAATTTACCAAAGTACAATTGGTAAAAACTTAAAATTTCACCTTCGGGAGGTCAGGTCCGCCACCAAAAGGTTAGGTCCACCACCAGAGGGTTAGGTCCGCCACTGGAAGGTCAAGTCCGCCACCGGAGGGTCAGGTTTGCCACCAAAGGGTCAGGTCCACCACTAGAAGGTCAGGTCCGCCACCAGAGGGTTAGGTCCACCACCGGAAGGTCAAGTCCGCCACCGGAGGGTCAGGTCCACCACTGGAAGGTCAGGTCCACCACCAGAGGGTCAAGTCTGCCACCGGAGGATCAAGTCTACCACCGGAAGGTCAGGTCCACCACTGAAGGGTCAAGTCTACCACTGGAGGGTCAAGTTCGCCACCAGAAGGTCAGGTCCGCCACCGGAGGGTCAAGTCCGCCACTGGAGGTTCAAGTCCGCCACCGGAAGGGAAAGTCTGCCACCAGAGGGTCAGTTCTGTCAATAGAGAGGCCAGGTCCGCCACCAGAAGGTCAAGTCCACCACCGGAGGGTCAGGTCCGCCACCTGAGGGTCAAGTCTGCCACTCTATAACTTGAACCTGGAAAAAATGCCAAAAACAAAAAACGAGAAAGAAAAAGACCTGTTTGTGGGTCCCACCGGGCGTGCCAGAAATGTAATAGGTCGAATATATGCGTTAGAAAATGAGCAACAAACTAAACAGTGAAAATAAACTCCAAAACAACCTACACCTCAAGATTAGCCTAAGTTGGAATCAACATAAGATAAAAACAACAAATGAAAATTTATACCTTGTATCGAATCGGTCCTTTGGTTGGCCCTTCGATCTTTGATGTGTATGCTCCTTGGATGGCAAGATATGCAAACTAGATGATGATGTGAGGATGGATGGAAATGGATGAAAGCATGAAAATGGCTAAGTGTAGATTGAGAAATAAAATTTTAAGAGTTTGGCTAGCAAAATGATCTCCTCTAAAATAAGAGAAAAGAGGGGGGTATTTATAGGGATTTTGGAAATCTCCAGCGAAATGGATGGCTAAGATTGAGCCACCAATGATCAAGATGTAGGGCCAAGGTGAGTTGATAACTCAAAAGCCCTCACATCTTGACATGTGGCATGTGATATAGCCCTAAAAGGTGAAGTGGACATGAGGTGGAAGGATAGTACATGACATGGAGGGGGGTACAAAGTACCTTGTGATTGGACAAGATCTCATAAAGGAGGTGCTTGTCCCTATGTGAGTGAGAGGACATGTGAGGAATTAAAAATTCCTCAAATATTCTCATGGGGAGATGGGAAAGAATAAAGAATAAAGGGAGGACATGTGGGAAGAATTGAAGGAATTAAAAAATTCCTTTTGAGTGCATTGGGGGATTAAAAGTGAATTAAAAATTCACATGGGGAAGTGGAGTGCCTTGCCCAAAAGGAGAAAGCCTTTAATAAGGTTGACTTAAGGACACATGCCATAAATGGGAAGGGGATTAGGTTGGTCTAATCATATGATTAAGGTTGTGCAAGTACTTAATTAGATGGACTAATGACTTATTAGAAGCAAGTGGGAGATTATGGAGGATGTGACCCTAATGATGATTAGGGGTGTGCATATGTTAACCATAGTTAATTAGAGAAAGATGAAGAAGTTAAGATGGATTAGAGACCAACTTTCAAAAGTTGGAAGATGTGACAATGAGAGAGAAAAGAGGAATTAAAAATGAATTTTAATTCCAAAATGGGAATATGACTAAATTAAATAAAATGGTGTATTTATTTAATTTAGAGGAGGAAGAGGGGTAAAGTATTTATTAAATAAATACTTTATGAACCCTGTGTAAGATGCAAGGTATTAATTAAAAAAATGATTTAATTAATATTAACATAGGGGATAAGCAATTTGATGAATAAGGAGACGTCTTTGATCATATGGAAGTGGTCAAATTAGATGTCTACATTTTGCCCCTTTTCAAAATACTATTAGGATAATAGGGTTTCGAAGAAAAATAGAATGTAGATGACTCTATAGAAGAAGAGATCAGAAAAGAGATGCCCCAGCATGGGGGAATGTGTGTGAGCTGCCCCAAACGGAGGGAATGTGGAGAGGGTGCCCCAGTCCAGCGAAGGTAGGCTTAGAGCGACGGGTTAGGAGAGGATGGTAGGGTATGCCCCTTTGAGAAGGTGGACGGGGGAGGAAAAAGGGGTCCCGATCAACTTCTTGAAAGTAAGGAGTGGTATATGTTGTTGGAAAGAGCACAAAAAAATGAGAAGAATGGTGTTTGAACAGAGTCAATTGAGTAAACAGTGCGCGAATGGCGGCCTCGGGAAGAAAGATGCTGGATGAATTAGTTGGAGGAATTTGTGGTAAAAAAAAGGAAAAAAAAAGACTTTTATTTGAAAAGGGCAAATAAGAGGGAAAAAGGGAATAAAAGGTAATTGGAGAATTACCTTTTATCATTGTGACAGTTAGTAAGTGTGGAGAAGGAAGAGAAGAAGAAGAGGAGACGAGAGAGATCGGGCCCAATGCCAAAGTACGATAGTGACATCATCCATCGGGTGGACAAGAGGCGGATATTCTTCACCCACCGTGCCGTACCACATCAGGTTAGCCTAAAACTTAACTTTGTTGATTTTGAGTCATTTATGCAAATGTTTGGGGAAAACGAAAATGTGGGTTTTGTTTGGGAGGGCGGGAATAAAAATGGGTAGAAGGCAAATTTTTACTATTTATTATTTTTTGGAATCCACGTTGGGGGGATAAATTGGGCGGCCACCCATGTGGACGGGCCCGCCGCCGCGGGGGCGGGTCCGCCGCTGCAGCAGGTCTGCCACCGCAGAGGCGGGGCCTTCGCTACGGGGGTGAATCCACCACTGCAGGGGCAAGTCCGCCGCCGAGGCAGGTCCACCACTGCGAGGGCAGGTCTGCCACCGCAGAGGTAGGGCCTCTGCCGCGGGGGCGAATTCGCCACCGTGGGGGTGGGTCCCCCATCGTGAGGGCGTGTCCGCCACCAGGGGCGGGTCCGCCACCATGAGGGCGGGTCCGCCGCCAGGGGCGACTCTGCCATTTAGGGGGCAGGTCTACTGAACGGGTGGGACCGCTAAGGGTAAAAGATGGGGGGAGGGGGCGACGGAGGGGGGGAAACAATGGCATGGATGGGAAACCCGAGAATGACGAGGGGGAAGAATGAAAACGATAAAAGTTGATTGTGTATATGTAGAAAATGAGTATTTTGCGGGTGCGAGAGAGACGATCAGAGGTGCTGAGGAGATGCATAGCGAGGATGATCGGGGAGGATCACCATAGATTAGCAGAGGCAGGACTAATTCATATGATGGCATATCCAACGATCAAGGCCCATGGGGCCATGTTGACAGCATTGATAGAGCGGTGGGATTTGGCGACATCGACCTTTCACCTACCAACAGGGGAGATGACAGTGACACTAGAGGATGTGTGGCGGATCCTGAGGCTCCCAATATCAAGGCTCCCAATTAGCGAGTGTTGGTCAGAGAACGAGGCTCTGGATGAGTTTGTGTGCATTGTTTTTGGTAGTGACAAGCTATCTGTGCAACGGGGTTAGTTGGATGTGGATAGGATGTTGTCGTGCAGGGTACCTGTATTATCACTGTACCTGGTAGGGTTGATTAGTGGTATACTTCTGCTGGACCGGAGTGTTCGATTTCTTCACATCATCGAGGGCCAAGAGGTACAATTCGCTTAGGGGACTTGCATGTTAGCACAGTTGTATCGAGACATGCACGTGATTTGTTACATGCAGTAGTTGAGTGTGACGAATGTCACACTACTACAGGTGTGGGCCTGGAAGCATATCTACATGACCAGGACGATTATAGCGAGAGTTGGTAAGCATGATGATAGGGAGGCTGTAGCGTGGTGGTGGGGAGCAGAGGCAGGAGCCGTACTATGGTACTGTGAGATGCAGGAGGTAGACGTGTGGAGGCGATAGTTGGATGAGGTGCAGGTAGTGGATATAGTGTAGAGGCCATACATGATGCAGCGATTCAAGGGGTGGTCAAGGGAGGAGGGGTTGCATAGTGGTTACTTCTTTACTCAATGTTACATGATTAGGAGCAAGCCATAAGTAGTGGAGTTGCATTGACCGGATCGAGTGACGAGGCAATTCGGAGTGAGACAAGATATTCCAGCAGGTTGAGTGACATTTGCACGAGTGACGCAGGAGTGGCCATGGGGAGCCACGTTAAATCTGTGTAGCATATGGAGTGATATTGAGGGACTAGTGTTTAGGCCCTATCCTGATAGGCAAGAGGGGCTGCGAGACACAGGGACGACAGGGCAATATGATGAGTGGTTTAGGCGACATCTACCTGAGCAGATTACACCAGCGGTGCTGATCGAAGAGGCATGAGGATTTGGGTCAGAGGATGAGAGGTGATTGCAGGCATTTAGTCCGCAAAGACCGCTGAAAGGGCGCAAAGGAGGACGAGGGGCACAAGAGTAGGTGATAGGAGGTCAGAGGAGGAGGCGCCAGCGGAGAGGCCGGGGAGCAGATGGAGCAGAGGGTGGGGGAGATGCGGCAGAGGGGGGAGGTGTTGAGGTTGAGGAGGTGGCGGAGGATGAGGAGGTGGCAAAGGATGAGGCTGAGGAGGTGGTGGAGAGGAGGTCGAGAGCCCGAGGGTGGGGTCGATAAGAGAGGAGGCTAGGAGCTCAAGGAGGAGAGCCACAGGGTACACAGGGCGAGGCCAGCGGAGCCAGAGGGGAGTAGGGTGTACAGGAGACAGCCAGGACTACCAGAGGACAGGAGACAGCTGGAGTCAGAGAGGAGATGGATGAAGACCTAGGAGGGTAGGGGGGACAGAAGACAGCTAGGGCCATCAGAGGACAGGAGGCAAACAAAGTTGGAGAGGAGACAGACGGAGACCTAGGAGGGCAGCGGGGACAGGAGACAGACAAAGCCAGAGGAGGACAACCGCAGCAAGGATCTCTTGGGGTGATAGAGGTGGATGAGATGGAGCTATCAGCAGAGAGTGAGGGGTACCATTCACAAGAGATGGAGGTGGATTTAGATGTGCATGATGTAGCATGATTAGCAGCAGCACCACCCAGAGGGGAGGATCCGGGGGCGATACTAAGAGAGACGATGGAGAGATTACGATGGAGCGAGCAATGAGTACAGGAGACAGAGGCAGAGTGGATTAGAGTAGAGGCAGAGAGGGATGAGTGGCGGGCCCGATTTGCTCAGGGTGAGAGAGACTATACAGAGCTGGTCAGGCTAGTATTAGAGCAGGAGAGGAGATTGGTGAGAGAGAGAGATGAGAGCCGCGATGAGGCTGTGGATCTGTAGGCTGAGGTGGAGAGATTGTGGGCGGAGGTTCAGAGTCAGATGATGCAGATAAAGGGATTGGGCTTGGTGGGAGAGAGGGTGACACAACAGGTTGTCAGCAGGGGGATAGGGGATGCAGTGAATGTAGAGAGTGTGTAGAGGGAGCTAGCTGAGCTGAGGGACAAAGTGTGCACAGTGGAGGTAGAGAGAGATGTGGCATAGGCACAGGTGGAGGTGTTGGAGGCAGGGAGGGATGTGTTACATGCGTAGATCCAAGTAGCACAGAGTGAGAGGTAGGTGGCTGAGACAGAGGTACAGTCTCTTCATAGAGAGAGAGATATAGCGACATCGCATGCATCTAGCTTGCGACTAGAGCGGGATGCGGTTGAGCTGAAATTGTAGGCTTTGCAGAGAGATAGAGATGTAGCTGTGACGTGGGGATAGGTTGCACAGATGGAGAGGGATGCCGCAAAGTTGCAGATGCGGACACTACAAAGTGAGAGGGATGTAGCACGGGCTTAGTTGTAGAGGGGGCTGGTTGAGGGGGGAGGGTTAGGGACAGATGTTCAAGAGCTACACACGTAGTTATAGGTGTTGCAAGTGGAGAGGGATAGAGGCTTAGAGCAGATACGACAGTTGATACTAGCTCAAGAGGCCTGGGTACAGGAGCGGCGGGCTATCAATGCAGATCGAGATCGGTATAGGCATGAGCAGAATGTCGTGAGATAGATAATTGGGCAGAGGGATGAGTTTATGCAGTAGGAAAACTATTAGAGGGGTGTATATGAGAAGGTCGTTCTGGATCCAGCGCAGTGCATGACGCGCTACGTCAGTCAGGCCCCGTAGCCACCAGGGCCATCTTAGTCATTAGGGAAACACACCAGGGGATTTAGTGTTTAGACTGTGTTCCCATACAGCGGTTACCAGGGGACTCCTACCCGTGAGTAACAGGGGACTCCAGTGCACAGAGGGCCAGTACCTAATTCTCTACAGGGATCAGATGTGGGCAACTCACAGTAGAGTGGGCAGATGCAGGACATTGATTATTTTTGGTAGATACAGGATGAATGTTTTATTCATATCGTTAGAGGTCAGAGGTGAACGACATCTCTGGATTTTGTATCTTATTTGGCGATATATGATGGAGATGAATTGTATTATGATAGGATTATCATTTTATTATGCAAGGGCCTTTATTGACACTAGGCATGCTATTTCTTTTATGTGGCTATATGGGATGATTTATGATGTGGTTTCATATATATACACATGTTTATATGGATGGATGATTTATGTTTTATGATTATGTTTTATGGATGCACATGTTCATGTGGATGGATGATTGATGTATGTTTCGTGATTATGATTTATGGATGCACATGTATGTTTCTGAAAATGGATAATTGTGTACGCTTTATGATTTATGATTTATGGATGTACATGTTCATATGGATGGACAATGTATGTAAATGCTTTTATGATTATGATTTATGGATGCATATGTTCATGTGGATGGATGATTTATGTAAATGCTTTTATGATTATGATTTATGGATGCATATGTTCATTTGGATGGACAATTTATGTAAATGCTTTTATGATTATGATTTATGGATGCATATGTTCATGTGGATGGATGATTTATGTAAATGCTTTTATGATTATGATTTATGGATGCACATGTCTATGTGGAATATGAATGAAAGGTAAATGTTTATAATGCACCTAAGTGTCAATAAAGACCGTCATGAGAATATGGATAGGCGATAGGTGTATGGAAGAGTGCATTTGCCAAAAACACCATTAATATCCTGAGAGGAAGAGGACTCAAGAGGAAAGAGAACGAGAGTACTTGCACAACCAAAATCATAAGTCATGGTGATGGTCATGATGAAAATGCAGTGAAAATGAGATTTTTCATCTTTGGAGCATTGATTTTTACTATAGTGTTGGATACCAAGTACCTTGATATGGAAGATCAAGGCGAATGAGTATTCTACGCATGAAACAAACACAACAAACAAGAAGGTTATCCTCAACACCCCGAAGTCGCAATGACCTTGGTCGGGCCTGGTGTTGAGATAACCACAAACACACAAAGTTGTCTCAGCGTAACACAAGACCTTAGAGATCTCGGTGGGTCTTACGAGGGAAAATTGAGAAGACAATAGTCAAAACAAACGATCAAGGTATGCCCCCATGTCAGCAAGTCAAGATACGCCATAGTATGGTGGACCAAGGCGACCTTGACAGGTGATGGTAAGGAACCCAAATGATAAACAAAATTCAAATGCATCAAGAGATCACAATCAAGACAATAGGTCCTTTTCCATAGGATCAAGGTGACAGATGGGATTGTCGAGGTCTGCTAGGAAGGATTCATCCTGTTGAGACCAAAGATGGATGCTAAACTATAATGACCCAGTTGACGCGGGACGTTATTCATGGACTAGATCTTGTAACACGAGGGAATTTTATTTATTAAGAACCGGTTAGATGTGGGCATAATGTGATGATGAAGCACAAAAGACCAACACGACCTACAACCTAGGGGCTCGGGGGCCAATCATAGATTAGCCTTGCCTACGTGAAAGTGCAAAGCCCTCGTAGTTCCAAAAAAGACCATGGATAAAGTGAAAAAAAGATAATGATGACTGATGATGATGGAAAAATGCCCAAGGGGTGAATCAAATGATCAAACTTGCCTATGTGACAGCATAGGGGCAACGTAGTTTGACTTACAGACGCGACAGGATGGGATCTAGGTGAAGACCGACACGATGGATGATCCTACATGATGACACAGACTGATCGACAAAGGGAATGAACAATGTAAGCTCAAATCAGGATACTGAAAAGCTTAGGATGGGGGATAGGCTAGATGTGTTGTCCAATGCTCAATTAATATATACCAAGCGGCCTAGGATGAGATGGGTGAGGACAATAGTGCAGATGAAAGTATAAAATAACTAGGATGTCAGGTAGATAATGATTAAGCCCTCTATGGATGACACATGCTACCAGGTTTTCACCATCCATACCTATCCAAGGAACCACCAAGAGGTGGTTTTCACCATAGGATGAACTTATTTTTCTTTACTATTTTTAATTGATTTTTTTATTTTTTTATTTTTTTTGACTTTTTTTTTGGACTGTTTGGGGTTACCGAGTGGATTTAGGTGTAGAAATTCTTCAGATGCATGATATTGATGGGTTCTTCAAGGGGTTCTCCTTCAAGAGTAGTCAACCTGTATGCCCCAGATCCATATTTAGCGGCTATGATATAGGGTCTCAACCAATTTGCCTCAAATTTTTTTTCTTATCTCGGTCTTGTTGAGTGCGCTGGTTTTCCTTAAGAACAAGCTCACCCACCTGGAATTGTCGAGGATGAACCTTTTTATTGTAATTACGTTTGAGGTGATTTTGGTATGCTTGCAGATGATCATAAGCTTTTATTCTTCATTCATCCAGTAGTTCCAACTGTGCAAGCTGTGCAATTCGAGCATATTCTTCGCTGATAAGATTCTTCAGAGAAATCCTTAGTGATGGAAGCTCAACTTCAATTGGCAAGACAACTTCAGCACCATATACTAAAGAATAGGGGGTGGCGCCTGTCGGGGTGCGGATGGATGTGCGATATGAGAGCAGGATGAATATGGAGGTGCCAATCTCGTCCAGTGTTATTGACAACCTTTTTGAGGATACAGATAAGGGTTTTATTGGTTGCTTCTGCCTGACCATTACCCTGGGGGTAATAAGGCGTTGACCAATGGTGCTGGATATGGAAGGTGTTGCAGAGGTGTTTCATGGCTTGGTTTTTAAAAGGTTTTCCGTTATCAGAGAGGATGGTGGATGGGATACCATATCTGTAGAGAATATGGTAGAGGATGAATTTGGAATTCTGAGTACCGGTGATCTATGAAAGGGGCATTTCTTCCACCCACTTGGTGAAGTACTCAATGGCAGTAATGATGAATGTATGGTCATCAGATGATGGTGGGTAAATCTTGCCAATCAAGTTGAAACCCCATTGAGAAAATAGCCATGGTGCTAGGAGGGGCTGAAGATCTTGTGTTGGGGCATGAATCAAATCTGCATGTTGTTGGCATGGAAAGCACTTCTTCACAAACTCACAAGCATCATGTTCCAATGTAGGCCAATAATATCTAGCTTGTAGGATCCTTTTGGCTAGAGCCATACCATTTGAATGAGCTCCACAAACACCACCATGTACTTCCGTTAGTGTAGCATGGGCTTCGGTCTCATTCAGACATCTAAGGAGGATTCCATCATACTCGCGATGATAAAGCGTATCACTGATGATGACGTATCGAGAAGAGCGATGAATGAAGGATTTGCATTGATTACATGTAAGATCTAGGGGTATAATATTATCATGGAGGTAGGTGTAGATGTCCTGGTACCATGGGGAGGTGGGACCCACAATGTCACACACCATGTCAGTCTCAAGGATATCATATGCTAGTATTAAAAGTTGTTCCACAAGGAACTCACATTCTATTTGGTCTTTAGGCATGTCAAATAGGGAACCAATAGTGGCCATTGCATCAGCTGCTTTATTTCATACCCTAGGAATTTGTTCAAACTGTATAGAGGTGAAATATTTCTTGAAATCATCCACCATGCGCTTGTAGGGTAATAGCTTATCATCTTTGGTTAGGAACTCATCATTAACATGTCTAATGACTAGAAAAGAATCACCAAAGACTTTCAAATGAGTTATGTACCACTGCTTTGGAATTCTGAGGCCAGTGAGAAGAGCTTCATATTTTGCTATATTGTTGGTACATGAGAATGCTATCCTGAATGATTTTAGAATGTAGTCACCTTGAGGGGTAACTAATAAAATTCCTTCCCCCAATCCATTGTGTGTATATGATCCATCAAAATACAGTGTCCACATGGGAGTCTCATCAATGGAGAAGACTTCTTCATCAGGGAATTTTGTGATCAATGGGTGAATATCAACTAAAGGAGCTTTTGCTAACTGATATGCGATTATCTATCCTTTAATAGCCTTGCGGCCCACATATTCTATGTCGAATTCACTTAGGAGCATGACCCACTTGGCCATACGACCAGTTAGAGTGGTTCTAGATAACAAATACTTCAATGGATCGATTTTGGCAATTAATTTAACTGGATGGTTGAGCATGTAATGTCAGAATTTCTGTGTGCTGAAGATGAGTGCAAGGCAGGATTTTTCCATGGGGGAGTAGTTTAATTTGTAGCCGACCAATGTTTGACTGATGTAGTAGATCGCCCTCTCTTTCAATGATTTATCATGTTGTGCCAACAATGCCCCCAATGCGACCGAAATGGCGGAGATATAAAGCAGGAGGGGTTTTCCTGGAATAGGTGGCATCAAGATCGGTGGATGAGCTAAATATTCCTTAATTTTATCGAAACCCATCTGACACTACTAGTTCCATCGGAAGGTGGAATCCTTCTTTAGAAGATGAGTGAAAGGTTGACACTTATTTGTGAGCTAGGCTATGAATCGACAGATGGACTACATCTTCCCTTAGAGGCTTCTTAACTGTTTCAGATTGTGTAGAGGTGGCATGTCTAGGATAGCCTTTACCTTGGCAGGATCAACCTCAATGCCCCTACGAGAGACTATGAAACCCAACAGTTTTCCTGACGTGACCCCAAAGACACACTTTTTTGGATTTAGCCACAACTTGTAATGCTTTAACCGCTCAAATATCTTTTTCAGGATGGTAGGATGTTCTGCTCGTGTTCTGGATTTTCCTAATAGGTCATCGACATAATCCTCCATGATGATATGTATGAGGTCATGGAAGATGACTGTCATTGCCCTCTGATATGTTGCCCCCACATTTTTAAGACCAAAGGGCATAACATTGTAACAGAAAGTGCCCCAAGGCGTTGTGAAGGCAGTCTTGTGTTGGTCTTCAGGTGCGATTCAAATTTGATTATAACCAGAGAAGCCATCCATAAGGGATAACATCTCATGCCCTGCTGTCAGGTCGACCAACATGTCAATGTTAGGCAGAGGGAAATCGTCTTTTGGGTAGGCTTTGTTAAGATCCCTGAAGTCTGTGCAGACTCAAATGTCTCCATTTGGTTTGGCAACTGGTACTATATTGGAGATCCACTCAGAGTAGTCAATCGGTCTGATAAAACCCACCTCTAGTAACTTCTCCAATTCCTTCTTGACTAATAATGCGACCTACAGATGCATCTTGCGGAGCTTTTGTTTGACAGGCTTGGCGTCTGGGAAAATGTCTAAGTGATGAACTACTAAGGCGGGGTCTAAGCCTGACATGTCTGAGTATGACCAAGCAAAGTTAATGATTCCCTCTTGGAGTAGCTGCACGATGACCGGATACTCTTGCTCTGAGAGTGACTTAGCTACATAGGTGATTTTAGGACTTTCAGTAGTTCCCAGATTAACTTCTTGAGTCTCTTCAATTAGAATAGATGATCGGGCAGATAACTGAGTTCCCATAAGGGGAAGATGAACATCTCCATCTTCTAGCACCTTTTCAAGGTTTTTTCCATTAGATTCATCTTTATTTTTATTTTTTCAAGGTTAGGAAGTGCCTCAAGGAGGTTTTCACTAGATGACCGCTTTTTACTTTTCTTACTCTTATTTTTGCGACTGGAGTGTTCATCCTCCCCCAATCCCATAAGGTTGACATATGTATCCGCAGACATACTGACAGGTGTGTTATTAAGGAGGTCCCAATCAATAAGCTTAGGGTGACAAAGGGATAGGCTAATAGTGCAGACGGATAAGCATTCAAAAATGGATGATAGGTTGGCGTGATCGACGTCATCATACGTACGTATGATGGATTCCTCCTCGAGTATGTCTTCCAATGAGCCATTGTCCACGACGATACTATTGGAAGTATTAGATGATGTTTCAGGGCCTTTATGCTTTCTGTCATACCCAATGCCTATGTTTTTTGGTAGCTGTGACGTATCAATGGGTTGCAACCACCCTTGTTCTTCTTTACCTAGGCCCCTGCCTTGATAGTTATGTTTTTCCATGAACTTTGTTGGCCAGGGGTACTTTTCCTGAAAATACTCCTTTAGAGGAGTTTCTGGCTGGGGTTCTTCTCGGTAGACCCATTGGCTTATGTCCTCTTTTGGTGCATCTATCTTGACGCTTGGGGATCTGAAAGTGGTGGTAGGGATGTTCTTACCACTGAAGGTGACAGTCTTGTCTTCCTTTGGAGTAGCATGCGAAGGTTGACCATACTCGTGTGGTGACGGTGACAAGTTTGCTACATTAAGAGCAATATGCATTTCATATTCACCACACCCTTTGTAAATGATCTGGACTTTGGTGACCGTAGGATCAGTGGCAGAAGATGGAGGGGTTATCACGATGGAGGGTGGATTAGCGGATGATGACTAGGATGGGCCCATTTCAACCCCAGGACAATAATGTAAATGGGGAAATGACGCTTCTAAAGTGTGACAATATTCAAATGGTTGGGGATCAGCATAGATGGTGACTTCTTGGCCGTTGGCTAAGAATTTCAGGCACTGATGGTATGTGGAGGGGATGGCTTGCATAGCATGGAGCCACGGATGACCGAGGAGGAGATTATATGGCAAGTCCAGATCAAGGACATGGAAAGTAATGTACTGAACCATAGGTCCCACCTGGATAGGGAGATTGATAATCCCTTCTGAATTCCTTTCTGCATTATCATAGGCTTTGATTGTGATGATTTGATTACTTAAATCTGCTTGAGTATAGCCCACCTATTTTATGAATTTCAGAGTACACAAATTGAGGGTAGAGCCATTATCTACTGGGACCCTTTTTATTTTATGGCGAGCAACCACGACTTCGATATGTAAGGGGTGATTATGATTGACATCGATGTTTGGCATGTCATTTTGGCCGAAGTGCAGTTGATGAGATAAAGCTAGGTGTCCTACCAAAGCTTGGAATTGTGTAGGATCAATGTCATTAGGTACATGGGTTTATTGTAGGGCTCTATTGAGGATTTCTTGATGTACAGGAGAAGACTTAAGTAAATCCAAAATGGAGATATGTGCAAGGGTCTTTCCTAAGTGATCAAGGATGTTGTACTGAGAGCTTGCAGGAGTTGATTGGGTGAGTGTGGGGGCCACAGGGACAGTGATGCGAGCTCATCGTGTAGTAACAACACATTGAGGGTCTTTGGCTTTGACATGTATCATGGATACATGAGGCTCTACCTGCTCAATGTAATGAATAATACCCTCGTAATTGAAGGGTACATTCTTATAGCTCATGTTATTTGTGTTGTTGTTTTGAGGATTATTGTTGGAGGTGCTTGGGCCCTGATTATGGTTTGGAAAGGCGTTTTGATATATCTGCAATTGAGCATTGGACGACGAAGCTTGACTGGGGTCAACCTTGATATCACCTCGATCTATGAGATCTTGGACGTAGTTTTTCATACCCTGACACTTATTCAAGGAGTGTCCTTTGATTTTATGGAACTCGCAATATTCATTTTCCCTAAACCATGCAGGCTTAGGTTTGGATTCGTCGAGTGGCTTGGTGACAGGGTATGTGATCGGATAGTTGATCTGTAACAGCCTATTGAAGACGACGCTCAGAGGTTCTCCTAATTGAGCATACTGGCGTTTAGTGTTCCCTTAGTTATTTTGATTGGACTATTGGGGAGGACAGGGTGTCCCTTGCGGTACAGATATGACGTTAGGTATGGATTGTTGTTGTCCCTGGGATGTGTTAGCGACGTGGACATGTTTAGTATCAGTAACGCCATCATTTACTATGTTTTTGTTCTTGCTCCAAAAATGTGGCTTGTCGTTGAATGAACTTTCC
The DNA here is from genome assembly GCA_007258455.2 of Sequoia sempervirens. Classification (NCBI taxonomy): domain Eukaryota; kingdom Viridiplantae; phylum Streptophyta; class Pinopsida; order Cupressales; family Cupressaceae; genus Sequoia; species Sequoia sempervirens. Next base: position 78,338 of record VDFB02160932.1, on the reverse strand, counting down.
TTATCTTGATTATATATTTTGATGTGCCCCTTGGCAATAAGGGCATGCTCAAGGATGGGTCCTTTCTCTACTACCTCCTCGAAAGTGGTGACACAATGTAATCTAAAGTTATGAGCTAGGTCGGGATGAGAGTTCTCCATGAAGAGGGTGACCATGTCCTTTTCTTTCAAAGGGGTTTTCATTCGGCTTGCTAGGGCATGCCACCTTTGGAGGTAGTTAGTAAAGGTTTCCCCTTCATGTTGTTTTTCTTTGAGGAGGTCCAAGGTATCGGTGTCTTTCTCCAAATTGAAGGAGAAGTAGGAGACAAATTTTTTTGACAGGTCTGCAAAATATTTTATGGATCCCTTTTTGAGGGTCATGAATCACCCTAGGGCATTGCTTGCCAGACTCCGAGGGAATAGGCACAAGAGATAGTTGTCATTGTGGATAACTTCTTGACACCAGGAGTAAAACTACTGCAAGTGGGCCTTAGGATCTTTGTTCCCCTTATATTTGTCAAACTTTGGCATCTCAAAATGTTTGGGGAAGGGAATCAATGAGATGGAGGGATCAAACGGATATGGGCATATATCTTCAAACTTGAATGATTGTTTTCTAGTCCTTGCCTGAAGATCTTTCAGAGCGGCTTTGATTTCTAGTATGTCTGCACTGGCTAGTGTGTTGGATGGGTATTGATGGTAGGATGGTTGTGGATTCTAAGATGATGCTTGGAGATGGGTGTATGGATAATGAGGAGGTTGTATCCCCTGCTAATATGCCAAGGGATCTTGTTGATAAAGAGGTTGTTGTTGCAAGGCGGGATATGGATTGGTTGGGTAGTTATGGGTGGCGTACTGTTGGGAGGTATGGAGAAGGTGTTGTTGATTGGTTTGTGGATATTGGGGGTGCTGATGTGACTGTTGTGAGGCCACATAGGATGGTTGTTGTTGATATTGTTGCTGGTTATAATAATTGTAATGATGGGGTGGTTGTTGATGCATTGTTGGCGGTTGTGGTGGGCGAGATGGGATGTTATGTGGTGGTTGCGCTTGCGGGCATAAGATGGATGCAAGGAATGGAGATATAATAGGGTCTAAAGGCTGAGGTTGATTTCCTTGCGGTTGATGCAGTGGTGGTTGTGTTGAAAATAAAGGATTGACCAATGGTTGTTGTTGAGGTCGAGGTGCGGCTGAGATGTTTTGCGAAGGGGTTGTTGAGCACTAGTGGCAGAATAGGATTGGGATGTATTTTTTGGAGGGATGTTGGATTGGGGAGGTTGTTGGGGTATGAATGAAAATGGTGGAGGATTCGTAGCCCTAGGAGGTGGAGGAAAGGTAGTGAAAGGGCTGCCCCCAGTGTTGAAAGGAGGTGGATTCGAGGGGGGTGGTGCTGGTATCATTAGTGGTTGCTGTTGTGAGATGTTTTGGGGCATGCCATAAGTGAAAGGGTCATTGGGGTCAGTGGTTTGGGGTGTCCCTGTGACCGAGATGACGGGATGTGTGGGGTTGCCAACGGGATATAGAACAGCGTTGCCGAATTCAGGTTGATGCCAACCTTCTATGGAAGGAACATTGGGGACGTATGAGCTACTTGGGATGCTATGTGAACCTTGGGGTACATTAGGTGTGGAGGTGCCATACTTGGATAAGTCGACACCTGACGAAAGTTTGACACCTTTGTCAATCAAGTGAGCCAAGATTTCTTGGCCATGTTTTTCAAGAAGGCGTTCTGTCATTTGTGCATTAACAGGGTTATTGAAGTGTTCCTCGAATGTGAGCTCAGGTTGATTAGCCATGTTTTCCTCCCTAGGTGGTGATGTGTTTTGACCGTCCACGTTGGATTGTGATGAGGTACCATTGTGGGGATCATGAGGGATGTTAGCACCATAGTTAGGATCTGATGAGACGTTCATTGTGTTGTTGGGATCTTGAGGGTTGTTTGATTGGTCATTCTGGGCTTGTTGGTCGACCATTTTCTTTGCCTGTGATCGAGTCTGAATGGGCATGCAAGATGATGAGACGGATCAAGATATTAGGAAGACCTGGATGATGAAAGATTGATTCGATTTGATGGGAGATTAGCTTATGACGATCGGTCAGACTGACGTGGATTGATTTGATGAAATTGGATTGGATTGATTGGTAGACACTGGATTAATCTAGATTTTGGATTTTGATCCAGATAGATTTGATGACGTGGGGGTTGAATCGATCTGATGGTTAGGATTGATTTGATGATAAATATGATGAAGACGGATATCCACAACCGAGTTTAAGAAGGATCCTTGGTAACACTAGGTGTTGATTGACAGGTAGATGTATGATAATGACACCGAATCCAACTTGAGATAGAAGCGGATTGATTGGGTCAGAAAGGATGACTGACTTAAGACGGATAGCAATCCTAAGTCAGTTACGATGATTATGATTAGGGATGAACACCTAGGTCAACTCGGATGACTAGTCTAACGGGGCTTATATAGAATAGCAGAGATCGGAGATGAAAGTTGATTCAGGACGGATGGGGAGCATCTCAAGATAGATGAATGATTCTTGGAATGAAGGAACAGGAACTCAGAACGAACATTCAGATGTTCGTTTAGGATGGTGAATGGTCGTATCGTTGTTCAAAACGGAGAGACAAGGGATGTCAAGTGATAATATAGGTTGGCCAAAGGTCAGGTCTGCCACAACATAAGGTTAGGTCTACCACAGCATTAGGTCAGGTTCGCCACAGCATATGGGTAGGTCTGCCACAGCATGAGGTCAGATCCGCCACCGGAGAAAAAGTTTCTCAAAAGTATGAAGTGTTATATGTCATTGGAAAGAGCATGAAAAATTGAGAAGATTGGTGCTTGAACGGAGGAAAACAGACTTACAATGTGTAAATGGTGGGGCATATATGGTTGTCTATCAGGGAAAATCCGCCACAACATGAGGTCAAGTCCGCCACAGCATGTGGTCAGGTCTGCCACAACATGAGGTCAGGTCCACCAAGGGATAAGTTTAAGCTTGATTTCTTGATGGATGAGTAAGGAAAAGGACCCAAAATAGAACAACCATTGATAAAAAGATTTGGCTAAACTGAAAATGGCTCGTTTTGCACAAGAAATACAATTCAAATAGCACAACCCTAAGATTAGTAGAAACGGGTATGGCCAACAAAGTCTTGTACTCTAGGATGAACATGGTTGCTAAGGAGTCCTCGATATACACCCGGTACATGAAGCCCAAACCGTGAACACTAACCCGTTACAAGCGTGAGTCGGGAACCTTAGCGAGATACTAAAGGTTCGGACCAACTCTTCACATCATCTCGACGCTTCGCTAATTATAATGTGGTTGGATTGAGGTACAACTTTCGCTCCCCCCCCTTTATATACCCTGTCGGTACGTGTGGTTGGAATCGTCCCTTGGGGTGATGAAATCCCCAAGCAGGTCCCACTAAGAAAATGAAAATAGGGTGACTCAAAAGACTTGGAAAGCTATGATTTCTTGTCACCCAAGATCACCAAATGGCGCAAGGGGATTGGATACATCAAATAGCCTTCCACAAGCATGCCAAACAAGGTTTGTTGACCCCTCTAATTAAACTATGTGCCTAATTTACTAAAGGACAATTGGTAAAAACTTGGAATTTCAGCTTCGGGAGGTCAGGTCCGCCAAGGCAGGTCAAGTCTACCACTGGACGGTCAGGTCTGCCACCGGAAGGTCAGGTCCACCACCGGAAGGTCAAGTCCACCACCGAAGGGTCAAGTCTACCACTAGAGGGTTAGGTCCACCACCAGAAGGTCAGGTCTACGACCAGAGGGTCAAGTCCACCACCGAAGGGTCAAGTCCGCCACTTGAGGGTCAAGTCTGCCACCGAAAGGTCAAGTCTGCCACCAGAGGGTCAAGTCCGCACTAGAGGGTCAAGTCTGCCACCAGAGGGTCAAGTCTGCCACCAGAGGGTCAGTTCTATCAACAGAGAGGCCAGGTCTGCCACCAGAAGGTCAAGTTTGCCACCGGAGGGTCAGGTCTACCACCGGAGGGTCAAGTCTGCCACTTTGTAACCTGAACCTGCAAAAATGCCAAAAATAGCAAACATGAAAGAAAAAGACCCATTTGTGGGTCCCACCGGGCGTGCTAGAAATTTGATAGGTTGAATATATGCATTAGAAAATGAGCAACAAACTAAAGAGTGCAAATAAACACCAAACAACCTACACCTCAAGATTAGCCTAAGTTGGAATCAACATAAGATAAAAACAACAAATGGAACTTTATACCTTGTGTCAAATCGATCCTTTGGTTGCCCCTTCGATCTTTGATGTGTATGCTCCTTGGATGGAAAGATATGCAAACTAGATGATGAGGTGAGGATGGATGGAAATGGATGAAAGCATGAAAATGGCTAAGTGTAGATTGAGAAATAAAATTGCAAGAGTTTGGCTAGCAAAATGATCTCCTCTAAAATGAAAGAAAAGAGGGGGGTATTTATAGAGATTTTGGAAGTCTCTAGGGAAATGGATGGCCAATATTGAGCCACCAATGATCAAGATGTAGAGCTAAGGTGAGTTGAGCACTCACAAGTCCTCACATCTTGACATGTGGCATGTGATATAGCCCTAAAAGGTGAAGTGGACATGAGGTGGAAGGATAGTACATGACATGGAGGGGGGTACAAAGTACCTTGGGATTGGACAAGATCTCCTCATAAAGGAGGTGCTTGTCCCCATGTGAGTGAGAGGACATGTGAGGAATTAAAAATTCCTCAAATATTCTTATGGGGAGATGGGAAAGAATAAAGAATAAAGAGAGGACATGTGGGAAGAAGTGAAGGAATTAAAAATTCCTTTTGAGTGCATTGGGGAATTAAAAGTGAATTAAAAATTCACATGGGGAAGTGGAGTGCCTTGCCCAAAAGGAGAAAGCCTTTAATAAGGTTGACTTAAGGACACATGCCATAAATGGGAAGGGGATTAGGTTGGTCTAATCATATGATTAAGGTTGTGCAAGTACTTAATTAGATGGACTAATGACTTATTAGAAGCAAGTGGGAGATTATGGAGGAAGTGACCCTAATGATGATTAGGGGTGTGCATATGTTAACCACAGTTAATTAGAGAAAGATGAAGAAGTTAAGATGGATTAGAGACCAACTTTCAAAAGTTGGAGGATGTGACAATGAGAGAGAAAAGAGGAATTAAAAAATGAATTTTAATTCCAAAAGGGGAATATGACTAAACTAAATAAAATGGTGTATTTATTTAATTTAGAGGAGGAAGAGGGGTAAAGTATTTATTAAGTTAAATACTTTATGAAACCTATGTAAGATGCAAGGTATTAATTAAACAAATGATTTAATTAATATTAACATAGGGGATAAGCAACTGGATGAATAAGGAGACGTCTTTGATCATATGGAAGTGGTCAAATTAGATGTCTACAACATGTATAGTGGAGAGACATGAGTTTTAATTTATCATTTCAACTCAAATGCTAGTAGTGTTATACAACATTAAATCCCCATGAATTGAAAACCGATTACAAAATAACTCAGAACCTAAATTGTATTTCTCTCTAAAACCATCAAAATTTACAATTTTCTTTGCAACTTCACCTAGACTCGACCAAAAATTATCTAACTTGCTAACCCATACTTCTAGCCTTGAAGTCCTTCTTATAGAAAATGAAGGAGCAAACAAGCATCGGGCCAAAAAGTACACATGTCACCAGCCAGTTGGTACTCCTGGTGATATTCCAAAAATTTTTACAACAACCATCACCTTGGAGAATATTCTTGTTCATCATGTCAGCTGAGAAAAGTTGATGCAACAAAGAAAAACCACAAGAAACCCGCGTCGAGAATGCCATCAAAGCAAAACTGGAAACCATTGTAACCACAACATCTGATTTACCACCTATTAGTAGTCCATTCCTTTTACTCTTCCTCAATCAAATATTTAGTTACCCATTTTTGGTATTCTTCATCAATCAGCCAGTCAAAATTAATCACCTCATTCACCTTGGTATTATAATGTGGGTATTTTACCACTACCTGATTTGCATCTCTTTCAAAAGCTTCCAAAAATGAGTAGGTACTAATGATTTTATCCATACAGCTCACCAACAAGTCATAATCTGACTCATCACAAATTAATTTAATTTGATCATTGATGACTTCACTTGCTTGATCCTGCCACTGCTGGAGTGACCTAATTTTCCCCTGCTCATCAATTATATTTGGTAACAATGTGTTACCCCAATCATTAAAATTCTTCACCAATTCCCTGATCTTCCTACTCAAATCATCTGGTAGGGTCTGAAAGCCTTGCAATGATAACCAACACTTGAGTAGGCTTTAATAATTGGGGCCTATTATTTGTATCAAACCTTGAAGCCTTATACATGACATCCAAATCACTGGCCCTAGGGATCCAATTTTCAATCAATGGTATCACTACTTCCTGATCCCTATCAATATTATTTATTGCATCTAACAAAAAAGAATATAAAGAATGTATAGATAGCAATTTACTATCAAACTTTTCATTTAAATGCCTCAAGATAGTAGTAACAATCTCCTTTTTCTTTGAAAGAGATCCCTCCTCACTTACCTTCAATGATGTCTGCAATTCATCAATTCTTTGCAAGAGCCACTTCTTTGTAGGATCAACAGAGCACTCTGTTTCTTCATCAATTTTTTCTAAAGGAGGGGTGAGAGAAAGATTCTGACTGGGAGACCCTGGTTTGGAAACAATTGGAGAAGTAGGAGGCATTGACCCTACTGTGGAATGTAATGTACTGGTCCTCGGAGCACTTGATGTCTCCCCAATCTATTTATACCTAAACCTTTCCACCTTAGTCTGCAACTCAACATTCCTCTGTTGCATCTTGTTGTATTCCTAAATCAAAAGGTTATACTTCTCCATTAGGCTCTTCTTTTCAGCCTCCTCCCTTTCAGCAGTCTTTTGGGCCAATTTGGCCACATTCATAGTCAAATTATAGGCCTCAGTGGTTGAGGTCTCTAAAGCTCTCTTTATTATTAATCCTCCTCTGAAATTTGGATTAATATCTGTAACATTTGGCTTTCTTCCTTGAGGGGCCAATGCCCAAATTGCCAAAGTTTCATATTCCTCACTAAAGTCAGAATCTTGCAATGCTGTCTTGACTTCTTCTTCAGATTCTTGCAAAGGATTCTTGGACTTTAAAATAGAATTAAATGCTAAAACATCTGCAATGTCACATTCAGGCAGAATCAACACACCAGCCTGACTCACCAGTCTTATTCCATCTTTAGGAGTGATGTTCTTAAATTCCTCCATTAATTCAGCTTTTACCTCCTCATCATTATTCTAGTTTGACCTGCCAGGCCTTAGTTCTCTTCTCTTCTTACATTTCTCTTGATATTCTTAAAATTTCATCCTCCATACCAATTGCAAGAATACAAGAGTTTTTACAAATGTATTGTCTTCTAGAAACTCCTTACATGCTTCCATTCTTGCATCTTGTACACTTTTTTCTTTCGTATCTAAATCAGATAGAACCAATTCACCTGGCCTAAGAGGGGAAGGAATACCAACCTGCATGTCCTGATCAATAAAAATAATTTCATCCATCAGATCCTCCCGTGGTTAATCAATTCTTTGTCTTTTAGGGCTTGGCTCGGATGGTGGTGATGAGGGACTGTCTTCTAGTGATGATTCTAAATCAATGATTTTAATTTCCCCAGGCACTTTGAATTTTGGACTTGGTTGTGAAGGTAACTTCATTATTTGCTTTCCTTTTCTGTCCACTTCCTCTTCATCATTGCTATCATCCTTTTTCCTCCTGTAAATAGGCCACCTTTCTGTAGGATGGTATGCTGGCCTTGTTTCAATTGGCCTGAAACCTTGTTCCTGTACACCCAGACTCAATTCTAAATTTATCTTTTTGGTCTTCAATGTGCCCATAATTTTCTTGAAGTTCTCCATTAGAAATTCAATCTTCTTATGGTATGGATTGAACTCCAACAATGGATCATACTTTGGATCCATCTTATGGACAATATCTAATAGCTTATCATAAGCTATCCATTTCTCCTTGTTCAACTCCTACCTATTTAGATCAAATTCATTTATGATCAAATCCTCAAGAAAGTTGAACTCGTGCACAAATTTTCTAGCCTTTATTCTTTGTCTGAAAAGGGAAAAGAAACCCTCAGGATCATGCTGCTACTTTGGACCACACCTCAAATGGTAATCATCAAAGAATTTATCAAAATGCACCCAACCTCCTTTTGAAAAGGCAAAATTAGACACCACTGTATAATCAGGGAAAAATGTTCACTTACCCCTCCCTATGAGGTTGTACTCATGGATACAACCTATTTGCTACATAACTTCTGCAAAGCCCACTCTTGGTGGCACATTGTATGGTAGTATATGGGGGGTTCTTTGAAAATCGTATACTCTCAAAAGAGTGTTGATTGGGTATGGGATAATGTCACCCTAGTTATGGAAAAATTTCAATTCTAGCTTCCTCCCTTTTGGCTTGAGGAAAGCATGCAATTCCTCAAGGATCCTGGGTACATTCACCATCAGTCTAGCCCTCAATCTAGAAGCAAAGCAATTATCAAATTGCACATAACTGGTACTTTCCTTATTGCAAGATAAATTTGTAGCCCATAATTGTGCTGGCAATCTTTCTCCATCAACCGATTGCCTTAATTCCATCTTTTCAGAGAAAAAGTCAGCATTCTTGAACAAGAACATATGCATCAACATAGAATACCAAAATAATTGAGTGTTGGTATCATTTTTCTGCAACTTTAACAGCCCTTCATGTATCCTCTCAGCCAAGAAAGAAGCAAAGTCATATGTCACAGAGAAGTTAGGGTGTTGTATTTGCACCCCCATGAACATGTATGCAATAGGCATCACTGCACCAAGACTGAAACCAAAAATCCGACAAATGAATTGAAAGTGGCCAAGAAATGATTTGCAAAATAGTTTAATCTAAAAGGTTCATGGTCACTCAGGCTGATATGAAATCGTGAACCTCCTGACCTATCTAGATAAGGTGGAAGCAACTTAGCTCTAAAAAGATACTTCAAATTTGCATATTCCTACTTCATTTCCTCAAGATTGATAGGAACCAAGTCTTCACTCAGTTCACTCAAGTAAAAAATCTATTGGACCTCTTCTCTATTAATGCTCAACAAAACCTTTGCATCATTATCCTTGATTACCTATGTGATAGGGTCATATCTTGCAGCTAATGCCCTAAGTAAGTCTATGTCAAGGAACACATTTGGGACCACCAACTTTCCCAAATCACACATCCAGCCATTTGAAAAGGGATGAGGAAAATTCCTTTGTCCATACCATAATCTAAAAATTTCCAAGCCTGTGAGAGGAACCCTAGCATCGACAATGTTAGAGCAATTATATACTAACCCTTCCTCTAGGATTTTCCCTCGCATTAGAACAAATCCCTTCTTCCTATCATTTGTTGAGCATGGAAATTGATCCAAGAAATCATCGTACAAGTTTCTTTTTAAATAGTCAACTTGGCAAGAATGTTGCTTTAGCGATGCCATCTTGGACAAACTAGGGTCTTTTTACAATTTCACACTTTGAATAGCTAGGACTAACTAGAGATAGGAAATTACAGAACAAAACACTACAATTTCTCAAAACTATAATTAAACTATAGCCCTAAACCATTTATCAACAAGCTCAATGACGAGCACAACAAATATTTTCCAAAATTCAAGTGCAGAATGACCGGGAAACACAAAAATTAACTCACGACTTTGTTTGCAGAAGTCCCAAATTCTAGTTGCAAAGATTCACAACTTCGCCTTCGGCTCTGAAACTGCTCCGCAAAATACTTGAATGCTTTGTGATACAAATAAAATAGGAGAATTTATTTTATCTCAATCAAATCATGCCAGCAAATGTCTCATCCACCATTAAAGCTCACTCACGTGCTGCAGGAATGACTCCAACCATATTTGATGCAGAATTAAGTTTTAGCTGTCCACGTGGTGGTTGCCCGCAATATCACAATCAGTAAATATCCTGCAACTTTGGATCATGCGATGGTGGGAAACTGTAGATCTTGAGTATTCGTGATCTTGTTCCTTTAACACAGTCACCAGCCTTATTATGAACCGTCGAGCAACTTTTTCATCAACATTATAACATATCCGTTGATTTAAAACATGTGCACCTCAAGAACACTTTAGTAACCTGCCTTTTAATGTATTAAGGCCAGATTAATTTACCATAGTATTTCCTTCATTCCTTCGGCTTCATCAGATGAGACATGTGGTGCCCGCCCATGATATCACGATCAGTGAAAACCTTGCAACTTTCGATCACGCGATGGCGGGAAACCATTAAGATATGATGATAATTGATCGATGGTCAACCAAACTTATCACCTTCAGCCTCACCAGATAGGACACATGGCGCCCGCCCATGATATTGCAATCAACCAAAGCGGTGTGGTGGGGTCATCGCGGGATGGCAGGGAGTGGCTGAGATGAAATGATAGTTGATCAACGGTCGCACGAACTTCATCCTTTTGCAAAAAAGAAATTATTAAAAGGACAAGGGGACATCACTAGGTAGATGGTAAACAATGACATAAGTTGTTTTTAAATGATGAAACACGGGGCTAACCAAGACTTGGAAAATAAAAACCTGCAGAGGAAACAAAATATTAAAACAAAGGGACTCAGCCTAGACGAAACAATAGGACATAAGTCATTTTAAAACCCCTCAAAAAGTAACATCAAAATAGATCCCAACCAAAGTGTAAAATAAATAGAATGGTTTTATATGAAAATAAAGCTAAAACCACCAACCTAAGGAAAATTTTGACACCATGAAAGACCAATAACACCAGGCAAGGTAGGAATGGAACATAAGGAACAAAAATATAAAGTTCCATCAGAGGGGAGAGAGATAGAGGGAGTGAGTGAGAGAGAGAGAGACCTGAGAGAGGGAGAGGAGGTAGGAGGGAGAGTCTTGAGAGAGAGAGAGGGAGGGAGGGGAGAGAGATAGAGGTAGAGGAGGCTAAGGGTGAGGTGGAGACTTGGGAGTGAGAGAGAGAGAGAGAGGGAGGGAGGAGGGAGCACTAGGAGAGAGATAGGCGATAGAAGTTTAAGGTTTAGAGTTTTAAGGAGTTAAGGTTTAAGGTTTTAGGGTTAGGGGTAGGGGAGATAGATAGAGAATGAGTGAGAGAGAGAGGGAGGGTGGGAGGAAGGGTGAGAGAGAGAGAGAGAGGAGGGTGGGGGTGGGGTTTAGGGTTTGGGGTTTAAGGGTTAAGGTTTAGGGTTATGGGTGGGGAGAGATGAAGTTTGATGAGAGAGAGGAGGTGGGAGAGATAAGTATGTAAAGGTTGAGGTAGAGGGTGAGCCGGTTTAAGGTTAAGGGTTTGAGTTGAGGGAGAGAGATAGAGGGTGGTGTGATGAGATCTAGACCTACGAGGAGGGAGGGGGGTGGGATATTGAATGTACTTGAGAAGAGAGAGGGAGAGATGGGAGAGATAGAGGAGGAGGGTTAAGGTTAGAGGGTATGGGTTTGGGTTTGGGGTTAAGGGTGGAGGGGAGAGAGATAGAGAGGGAGTGGTGGTGGGGAGAAATACGAGAGAGGGAGAAGGGGTATTTTGTATATATTAATAAATAATATATATATGTTAGTAGGATTTTCAGCACAACATGAAAGACAAGATTAAAATTACTTTTAGTTATAGAATTAAGGTTAGGGTTAGATATATATTAAGTTAGGGTTGGGTTCAAAAATAGTGTCAGTGTTAGTTTTACGATTAAGTTTGCGGGTTAGAGTTGAGTGAGAATTGTTGAGATTGAATCATAACCCTAATCTAACCTTAACCTTAAACCTAATTGAACCCTAACCCTATTTTTAATTGAACTTTAACTCTAACCCCAACCCTAACCCTATCATTGAACCCAAGCTTTATCCTAGAACCCTAACTCTAATTAAATGGTAAACCTAACCTAACCTTAACCCTAATGCTAATCCCAACCCTAAGTTTATCTATAATTATAATCGCGACCCTTCTCATTCTAACCCTAATTATAATCTTAATTATAATTCTAATCCTAACCATAATTTGAATGCTATTCATAATCCTTAGTTTAACAATAACCATAGTTCTCATGACAACCTTAACTCTAATTATAACCCTAATCAAACCCCGACCTTAACCTTAACCCTAACCTTAACCTTAAGCTTGAGCTTAATTAAATGAAGATCCTAGCTCTAACCCCAAACTCATAGATGTGAGATAATTATAATTTACCAAAACCCTAACCATAATTGAATCATAACCCTAATTGAAATATAATCCTACCTTTAATTGAACCCTAACCCTAATTGAATCATAATTTTAACCCTAAGCCTAATTGAACCCTATTTTTAACTCTAAGACTAATTAAACACTATTTCTAACCCTAACCCTAAGCCCATCTAAATCATAGCCCTAATTGAACCCTAACCCCAATTGAATCATATTTAAACCCTAACCATTAATGAGCACTAACCCTAATTAAACCCTAACACAATTGAACCATAATTCTAACCCTAATTTAATACTAACACTAACCCTAATCCTAATAACATATTATTAGGATTATATTTATTAATGTATTAATATTTGTTTATAAATTCAACATTAATTATAAATATTTTAAAATAAATTAAGTATTTCAATCTAAAATTTTAATATTTGACATTACAAATAAAATTAAACTAAATTCTAATTTTTAAAATCCATAAAATATTTATTATCTATTTAGTTTTACTAATTATCTAATACAACAATACAATACAATTAAATATTCATTTTAAATTAATTAAACAATTCTTAATTATAATTTTAGAATAAATCAAGAAATAAGATCTATATAAAATCAACTTTTCTATTTTTTTTCTTTGTGTTCAAATCATTTCATTTTCTAAAATTATACTAAATTCTAGATATCATAATTAAACACAAAAAATTATTCTATTATAATCCTAACCCTAGTTAAACCCTAACCCTATTTGGACTCTAACCCTTACCCTAATTGAACACTAAATCTAATTGTAATTGACCACTAAGCATAATTGAATTCTACCCCTAACCCTAAACCTAACTCTAACTAAACCCTAAACCTAACTCTAATCAAACCCTAACCCAAACCTACTTGATTCATAATCCCAACCCCTAACCCAAGCCCTAATTGAACTTTAAAATAACAGCAATTAAGTATTAACCCTAAGGGAACACTTATTGAACAATAGTCCTAATTGTACCATAACCCTAACTTTGAACTACACTTCAACTCTAATCCTAACCCTAACACTAATCCTTATCCTAATTGAACCTTAACTTCAACTTCTTCTACAACACTTGACCTATTTGAACTCTTATTGAATATAACCTTGAACAAGCAACGTCATGCTCAATCCTAACCCAAATTGAACATTAATTGAACCCTAAAACTAAACCTAAGTGAAAACTAATCCTAATTGAACTCTAACTTTTTAGTTGAAAATATTAAAGTGCCTTAGATTTTCCCATTCATCGTCATTTATCATTCAATTCCTAATAGAACTCCAAAAATTTATACTTTCATAATGTTTTAATACACCTAATATTAAGGGTTTAGAGTTTAAGGGTTAAAGGTTTAAGGGTTTAGAGTTTAAGGGTTAAGGGTTAACGTTTAAGGTTTAGGGTTAAGGGTGAAGGAGAGAGAGATATAGAGTGGTGAGAGAGAGAGACACGAGGGGAGGCAGAGAGAGAGAGAGGTAGAGGGTAGAGGGTGAAGGTAAAGGTTAGGGTGAGGGAGATAAGAGTGAGTGAGAGAGAGAGAAGGCGGGAAGGGGTGGGAGGGTGAGACTTGAGAGAGAGAGGGAAAGAGGGAGGGAGTGGGAGAGTGATATGGGGTAGAGGGTTTAAGGGTTTAGAGTTTAAGGGTTAAGGGTTTAAGGTTTATGATTAAGGGTTTAAGGGTAGAGGGGAGACACATAGAGGGAGTGAGTGAGAGATAGATAAATACCTAAGAGAGGGGTGGAGGGGAGGGCCCGAGAGAGAAGTTTAGAGTTTAAGGGTTAAGGGTTTAGGGTTTAGGGTTATGGGTAGAGGGGGGAGAGATAGAGGGATTCAGTCAAAGACAAAACCCCAACCTTAGGATTTTCCCAATACCATAAAAGACTAGTAACATAAGATAGGATAGGAAAGGAACATAAGACATGATAGGAAAGGACATATTCAAAAGATGCAACATACTATGTTGATATGTCCTTCAATCTTCTTAAGAAGATCCATGATCTGTTTATAAAGGAAGTGACTTCATATATGCATCTTTTAAACAATGAGGAAGCATTTCAAGTTGTTGTCAATCCCCTCTCACCATAACCCTATTGGACAATACACATCACATAGGAAGGTGAGTTGTTAGGTCACCCACATATGTGAGAGGTGGTTGTCCAATAAAGATAAAATGAGGAGACTATGTGTATTTATTACACATAACAAAAGAAGAGCAATGGTTGAATCAAGGTCATGATACAAGTACAAGGACAATACCTTTGCAAGAGCTACAAGAGGCAAAGGGGATTGATATTATTCATTCATGGGTGTACTGGTGAAAGTGAATGCAATAGGTAAAGGTCATTTCCATTAATAAGGACAACCAACAATGCATGCTACAATGGTCTCATGAAGGACAAAAAAAAACAAAATCTAAAGTTGCACAAGGCTCTATTCAAGGCCTTCACAATCAAACATTAGGCGAACAAGTTTCCAGATAACATTCAATGCATGATGTTTTAAGGAAAGGCATAAAAGGAAAAGACATTCAAGAAACATCAACTCTAGTTGACACAGATATATACTCCTAGTAAAAACATGTCATTACAAAGGTTTGTAACATGGAACCCTCATATCATGTGATCGAGATACAATTTCTATGCTCATAACCTTTCATGTAGGGGTTTTGGTCATCATGATTGATCCAACATGGATCATGATTGCATACAAGAAACAAAAAGTTACAAATGACAATTAAGCAGTTATGATTTAGTAAAGGTCTCATATTGGAAGCCAAGTCCATAGTACAAGTGTATATGAACAACAACTATGAGGTTATGCTACAAGACATCCATGCATGTTCATGTAGGACATCAAGCATTACAATGGTACAAGTGCATATGAACAACAATGAATAATCAGCAACAAGTAGTGAAGGAAGCAAAGCACAGTTGTATTTTGACCTTTTCATACCATTGATCATCCATTCCAGCAAGGGAACAAAGCATAGTCATAAATACGAGCAGTACCATTAAAGGCTACAGGTTTGTCTTCATGTTATCTATGAATTTGAAAAAATAAATCTACACTAGGTGACAACATGACTATAGCCATGAAATGGATTACAGTGAGATAAATAATATAAATGGTTGTTGCCACTATCTCATTTTCTCTTTGGATAGCCATTGCTAATTCCTAACAAGTGAATAGAAAAGGGATAGGTGTCAATAATATACCTTCATTTGACAAGTCCTAGACTTTTGGTGATCTCATTGACCCAATAAGGCATTGCTTAGAAATCATTTCATATCTTTTTGACAAAATCAAAAGGAGGACTGATGTATCCAATTGTAAGAAGAGAGAAATGTCCAAGGGAGGGGTAGTACCATCATCTTAGGTACCACTGTTGCAAGATGATAAATGACAATCCTTGTGTTTGTATGCATGGAGGTCCTAAAGCATACTTTGGGTAAGGTGCATTCATGACATCTTTTGGTGAAAGGTTTCCCAAGCATGAGCAAAGATCCAGTGTTCCATCAGGCTATGTTGGAACAATTATACACTAATCCGTCCCCTAGGGTGTTTCCTCACATCAAAACCAATCCCTTCTTCCTATCATTTGTTGAAAAGGGAAATTAATTAAAATGATTAAATGGGATTATAGGCGGATATGTTATGTATAAGGATTTGATAAGTAGTATTGGGTTAGAATACATATTGATGAGATTGCAATGCAATGTTATTAGGGATCGTATATGTTATGTGTTAAATCTATCATAAACCCTTGAATACTTATGAATTTGACTCCCACAATGGATAAATGGCATTGATCTAAGTTGTATGATTCAGTATTTGTTTGTCTTTACCTAGAGCTTGCTAAAAATTGCAAATCAATGACCTATTTTATCTTGGGATTGTGTTGTAGTTATCTCATGCTCCAAATAG
>VDFB02160932.1:0-62024 GCA_007258455.2 Sequoia sempervirens | reverse complement strand
ACAATGCATCAACAACCACCCCATCATTACAATTATTATAACCAGCAACAATATCAACAACAACCATCCTATGTGGCCTCGCAACAGTCACATCAACACCCCCAATATCCACAAACAAATCAACAACACCTTCTCCATACCTCTCAACAGTACGCCACCCATAACTACCCAACCAATCCATATCCTGCCTCGCAACAACAACCCATTTATCAACAAGATCCCTTGGCATATCAGCAATGGATACAGCCTCCTCATTATCCATACACCCATCTCCAAGCATCATCTCAGAATCCACAATCGTCCTACCATCAATACCCATCCAACACACCGGCCAGTGCAGACATACTAGAAATCAAAGCCGCTCTAAAAGATCTTCAAGTAGGGACTGGCAAACAATCATTCAAGTTTGAAGATATATGCCCATATCCGTTTGATCCCTCCATCTCATTAATTCCCTTCCCAAAACATTTTGAGATGCCAAAGTTTGACAAATATAAGGGGAACAAAGATCCTAAGGCCCACTTGTAGGAGTTTTACTCCCGGTGTCAAGAAGTTATCCACAATGACAACTATCTCTTGTGCCTGTTCCCTCAGAGTCTGGCAAGCAATGCCCTAGGGTGATTCATGACCCTCGAAAAGGGATCCATAAAATCTTTTGTAGACCTGTCAAAAAAAATTGTCTCCTACTTCTCCTTCAATTTGGAGAAAGACACCGATACCTTGGACCTCCTCAAAGAAAAACAACATGAAGGGGAAACCTTTACTAACTACCTCCAAAGGTGACATGCCCTAGCAAGCCGAATGAAAACCCCTTTGAAAGAAAAGGACATGGTCACCCTCTTCGTGGAGAAATCTCATCCTGACATGGCTCATAACTTTAGATTACATTGTGTCACCACTTTCGCGGAGGTAGTAGAGAAGGGACCCATCCTTGAGCATGCCCTTGTTGCCAAGGGGCACATCAAAATATATAATCAAGATAAGGAAAGGTCATTCAACGACAAGCCACATTTTTGGAGCAAGAACAAAAATGCAGTAAATAATGGCGTTACTGATACTAAACATGTCCACATTGCTAACACATCCCAGAGACAACAACAATCCATACCTAACGCCATATCTGTACCATAGGGGACACCCTGTCCTCCCTAATAGTCCAATCAAAATAACCAAGGGAACACTAAACGCCAGTATGCTCAATTAGGAGAACCTCTAAGCGTCGTCTTCAATAGGCTGTTACAGATCAACTATCCGATCACATACCCTGTCACCAAGCCACTCGACGAATCCAAACCTAAGCCCACATGGTTTAGGGAAAATGAATATTGTGAGTTCCATAAAATCAAAGGACACTCCTTGAATAAGTGTCAGGGTCTGAAAAACTATGTCCAAGATCTCATAGATCGAGGTGATATCAAGGTTGACCCCAGTCAAGCTCCGTCGTCCAATGCTCAATTGCAGATATATCAAAACGCCTTTCCAAACCATAATCAGGGCCCAAGCACCTCCAATAGTAATCCTCAAACAACAGCACAAATAATGTGAGCTATAAGAATGTACCCTTCAATTACGAGGGTATTATTCATTACATTGAGCAGGTAGAACCTCGTGTATCCATGATACATGTCAAAGCCAAAAACCCTCAGTGTGTTGTTACTACACGATGAGCTCGCATCACTGTCCCTATGGCCCCCGCACTCACCCAATCAACTCCTATAAGCTCTCAGTACAACATCCTTGATCACTTAGGAAAGACCCCTGCACATATCTCCATTTTGGATTTACTTAAGTCTTCCCCTGTACATCAAGAAATCCTCAACAGAGCCCTACAGGAAACCCATGTACCTAATGACATTGATCCTACACAATTCCAAGCTTTGGTAGGGCACCTAGCTTTATCTCATCAATTGCACTTCAACCAAAACGACATGCCAAACATTGATGTCAATCATAATCACCCCTTACATATTGAAGTCGTGGTTGCTCGCCATAAAATAAAAAGGGTCCTAGTAGATAATGGCTCTGCCCTCAATTTGTGTACTCTAAAATTCATAAAATAGGTGGGGTATACTCAAGCGGATTTAAGTAATCAGATCATCACAATCAAAGCCTATGATAATGCAGAAAGGAATTCAGAAGGGATTATCAATCTCCCTATCCAGGTGGGACCTATGGTTCAGTACATTACCTGTCATGTCCTTGATCTGGACTTGCCATATAATCTCCTCCTCGGCCGTCCGTGGCTCCATGCTATGCAAGCCGTCCCCTCCACATACCATCAGTGCTTGAAATTCCCAGTCAACGGGCAAGAAGTCACCATCTATGTTGATCCCCAACCATTTGAATATTGCCGCGCTTTAGAAGCATCATTTCCCCATTTACATTATTGTCCTAGGGTTGAAATGGGGGCATCCCAATCATCATCCGCTAATCCACCCTCCATCGCGATAACCCCTCCATCTTCTGTCGCTGATCCTACGGTCACCAAAGTCCAGATCATTGACAAAGGGTGTGGCAAATACGAAATGCATACTGCTCTTAATGTAGCAACCTTGCCACCGTCACCACACGAGTATGGTCAACCTTCGCATGCTACTCCAAAGGAAGACAAGACTGTCACCTTCAGTGGTAAGAACATCCCTACCACCACTTTCAGATCCCCAAGTGTCAAGATAGATGCACCAGAAGAGGACATAAGCCAATGGGTCTATCGAGAAGAACCCCAGCCAGAAACTCCTCTAAAGGAGTATTTTCAGGAAAAGTACCCCTGGCCAACAAATTTTGTGGAAAAACATAACTATCAAGGCAGGGGCCTAGGTAAAGAAGAACAAGGGTGGTTGCAACCCATTGATACGTCACAGCTACCAAAAAACATAGGCATCGGGTATGACAGAAAGCAAAAAGGCCCTGAAACATCGTCTAATACTTCCAATAGTATCGTCGTGGACAATGGCTCATTAGAAGAAATACCCGAGGAGGAATCCATCATACGTGTGTATGATGATGTCAATCACACCGACCTATCATCCATGTTTGAATGCTTATCTGTCTGCACTATTAGCCTATCCCTTTGTCACCCTGAGCTTATTGATTGGGACCTCCGTAATAACACACCTGTCAGTATGTCTGCGGATACATATGTCAACCTTATGGAATGGGGAGGATGAACACTCCATTCGCAAAAATATAAGAAAAGTAAAAGTTTATCATCTAGTGAAAACCTTCTTGAGGCACTTCCTGACCTAGAAAAAGTAAAAATAAAGGACGTATCTGAAGGCAAAAACCTCGAAGAGGCGCTAGAAGATGGAGATGTTCATCTTCCCCTTATGGGAACTCAACTATCTGCCAGATCATCTATCCTGATTGAAGAGACACAAGAAGTTAATTTGGGAATTGCTGAAAGTTCGAAGATCACCTATGTAGCCAAGTCACTCTCCGAACAAGAGTATCCTCGTCATCGCAGCCAATTCCAAGAGGGAATCATTAACTTTGCTTGGTCATAATTTATTACGCTGCCAGTTTAGGACCCTTAGTGGTTCATCACTTAGACATTTTCCTAGATGCCAAGCCTGTCAAACAAAAGCTCCGCAAGATGCATCCGCATGTCGCATTATTAGTCAAGAAGGAATTGGAGAAGTTACTAGAGGTGGGTTTTATCAGACCGATTGACTACTCGGAGTGGATCTCCAATATAGTACCAATGCCAAACCAAATGGAGACATTCGGTCTGGCTACGACTACGGATCTTAACAAAGCCTACCTTAAAGATGATTTCTCCGCCTAACATTGACATGTTGGTTTTATTATGATACTGACATGAGATGTTATCCCTATGGATGGCTTCTCCGCGAGAACGGATTTGAATCGCACTAAGACCAACACAAGATCAGCTTCACAACGCCTTTGGGGCACTACATAATGTTATGCCCTTTGGTCTCAAAATGCAGGGCAACATATAGGAGGGCAATGGCGATCATCTTCCATGACCTCATACATATCATCATGGAGGATTATGTCGACGACCTATTAGGAAAATCCAGAACACGAGCAAAACATCCTTCCATCCTAAAAAAGATATTTGAGCTGTTAGAGCATTACAAGTTGTGGCTAAATCCAAAAAATTGTGTCTTTGGGGTCACGTCAGGAAAATTGTTGGGTTTCATAGTCTCTCGCAGGGGCATTGAGGTTGATCCTGCCAAGGTAAAGGCTATCCTGGACATGCCACCTCCGCACAATCTAAAACAATTAAGAAGTCTCCAAGGGAAGATGCAGTCCATATGTCGATTCATAGCCCAACTCGCAGATAAGTGTCAGCCATTCACTCATCTTCCGAAGAAGGATTCCACCTTCCGATGGAACCAGTAGTGTCAGATGGGTTTTGATAAAATTAAGGAATATTTAGCTCATCCACCGATCTTGATGCCACCTATTCCAGGAAAACCCCTCCTGCTTTATATCTCTACCACTTCGGTCACATTGGGGGCATTGTTGGCACAACATGATGAATCATCGAAAGAGAGGGCGATCTACTACATCAGTCAAACATTGGTCGGCTATGAATTAAACTACTCCCCCATGGAAAAATCCTACCTTGCACTCGTCTTCAGCACACAAAAATTCTGACATTACATGCTCAGCCATCCAGTTAAATTAATTGCCAAAATTGATCCATTGAAGTATTTGTTATCTAGAACCACTCTGACTAGTCGCATGGCCAAGTGGGTCATGCTCCTAAGTGAATTCGACATAGAATATGTGGACTGCAAGGCTATTAAAGGACAAATAATCGCAGATCAGTTAGCAGAAGCTCCTTTAGTTGATATTCATCCATTGATCACAAAATTCCCTGATGAATAAGTCTTCTCCGTTGATGAGACTCCCATGTGGACACTGTATTTTGATGGATCATATACACACAATGGATCGGGGGCAGGAATTTTATTAGTTACCCCTCAATGTGACTACATTCCAAAATCATTCAAGATAGCATTCCCGTGTACCAACAATATAGCAGAATACGAAGCTCTTCTCACCGGCCTCAGAATTGCAAAGCAGTGGTACATAACTCATTTGAAAGTCTTTGGTGATTCTTTGCTAGTCATTAGACAGGTTAATGATGAGTTCCTAACCAAAGATAAGCTATTACCCTACAAGCGCATGGTGGATGATTTCAAGAAATATTTCACCTCTATACAGTTTGAACAAATTCCTAGGGTACGAAATAAAGCAGCTGATGCAATGGCCACTATTGGTTCCCTGCTTGACATGCCTCAAGACCGAACAAAATGTGAGTTCCTTGTGGAACAACTTTTAATCTTAGCATATGATATCCCTGAGACTGACATGCTGTGAGACATTGTGGGTCCCACCTCCCCATGGTACCAGGACATCTACACCTACCTCCATGATAATATTATACCCCCAGATCTTACATGTAATCAACACAAATCCTTCGTTCATCACTCTTCCCGATACGTCATCGTCGGTGATACGCTTTATCGTCGCGGGTATGATGGAATCCTCCTTAGATGTTTGAATGAGACCAAAGCCCATGCTACACTAACGGAAGTACATGGCGGTGTTTGTGGAGCTCATTCAAATGGTATGGCTCTGGCCAAAAGGATCCTACGAGTTGGATATTATTGGCCTACATTGGAACACGATGCTTGTGAGTTTGTGAAGAAGTGTTTTCCATGCCAACAACATGCAGATTTGATTCATGCCCCAACACAAGATCTTCAGCCCCTCCTGGCACCATGGTCGTTTTCTTAATGGGGTTTCGACTTGATTGGCAAGATTTACCCACCATCATCCGATGGCCATACATTCATCATTACCGCCACTGAGTACTTCACCAAGTGGGTGGAAGCAATGCCCCTTTCATAGATCACCAGTACTCAGATTTCCAAATTCATCCTCTACCATATTCTCTACAGATATGGTATCCCGTCCACCATCCTCTCTGATAACAGAAAACCTTTTAAAAACCAAGCCATGAAACACCTCTGCGACACTTTCCATATCCAGCACCGTTGGTCAACGCCTTATTACCCCCAGGGTAATGGTCAGGCAGAAGCAACCAATAAAACCCTTATCTGTATCCTCAAAAAGGTTGTCAATAACACTGGATGAGATTGGCACCTCCATATTCATCCTACTCTCTGGGCATATCACACATCCATCCGCACCCCGACAGGCACCATCCCCTATTCTTTAGTATATGGTGCTGAAGCCGTCTTGCCAATTGAAGTTGAGCTTCCATCACTGAGGATTTCTCTAAAGAATCTTATCAGCGAAGAAGATGCTCAAATTGCATGGCTTGCACAGCTGGAACTACTGGATGAACGAAGAATAAAAGCTTATGATCATCTACAAGCATACCAAAATTGCCTCAAATGTAATTACAATAAGAAGGTTCATCCTCGACAATTCCAGGTGGGCGAACTTGTTCTTAAGGAGAACCAGCGCACTCAGCAAGACCGAGACAAGAAAGGAAAATTTGAGACAAATTGGTTGGGACCCTATATCATAGCCGCTAAATATGGATCTAGGGCATACAGGTTGACTACTCTTGAAGGAGAACCCCTTGACGAACCCATCAATATCATGCATCTGAAGAAGTTCTACACCTAAATCCGCTCGATAACCCCAAAAAGTCAAAAAAAAAAGTCAAAAAAAATCAAAAAATCAATTAAAAATAGTAAAGAAAAATAAGTTCATCCTATGGTGAAAACCACCTCTTGGTGGTGCCTTGGATAGGTATGGATGGTGAAAACCTGGTAGCAGGCGTCATCCATAGAGAACTTAATCATTATCTACCTGATATCCTAGTTATTTTATACTTTCATCCACACTATTGTCCTCACCCATCTCATCCTAGGCCGCTTGGTATATATTGATTGAGCATTGGACGACCCATCTGGCCTATCCCCCATCCTAAGCTTTTCAGTATCCCAATTTGAGCTTACATTGTTCATTCCCTTTGTCGATCAGTCTGTGTCATCATGTAGGATCATCCATCGTGTCGGTCTTCACCTAGATCCCATCCTGTCGCGTTTGTAAGTCGAACTACGTTGCCCCTGCGCTGTCACGTAGGCAAGGTTGATCATTTGATTCACCCTCAGGGCATTTGTCCATCATTATCGGTCATCATTGTCTTCTTTTCGCTTTATCCATGGTCTTTTTTGGAACTACGAGGGCTCTGCACTTTCACATAGGCAAGGCTAATCTATGATCGGTCCCCAAGCCCCTAGGTTGTAGGTCGTGTCGGTCTTTTGTGCTTCGTCATCAAGTTATGCCCACATCTAACCGGTTCTTAATAAACAAAATTCCCTCGTGTTACAAGATCTAGTCCATGAATAACGTCTCGCGTCAACTGCGTCATTATAGTTTAGCATCCATCTTTGGTCTCAACAGGATGAATCCTTCCTAGCAGACCTCGACAATCCCATCCATCACCTTGATCCTATGGCAAAGGACCTATTGTCTTGATTGTGATCTCTTGATGCATTTGAATTTTGTTTATCATTTGGGTTCCTTACCATCACCTGTCAGGGTCCCCTTGGTCCACCATACTATGGCGTATCTTGACTTGCTAACATGGGGGCATACCTTGATCGTTTGTTTTGACTGTTGTCTTCTCAGTTTTCCCTCATAAGACCCACCGAGATCTCTAAGGTCTTGTGTTACACTGGGACAACTTTGTGTGTTTGTGGTTATCTCAACACCAGGCCCAACCGAGGTCATCGTGACTTCGGGGTGTTGAGGATAACCTTCTTGTTTGTTGTGTTTGTTTCATGCGTAGAATACTCATTCACCTTAATCTTCCATATCAAGGTACTTGGTATCCAACGCTATAGTAAAAATCAATGCTCCAAAGATGGCAAAATCTCATTTTCACTACATTTTCATCACTTCGCATGCACCCTTCATTTTCATCATGACCATCACCATGACTTATGATTTCGGTTGTGCAAGTACTCTCATTCTCTTTCCTCTTGAGTCCTCTTCCTCTCAGGATATTAATGGTGTTTTTGGCAAATGCACTCTTCCATACGCCTATCACCTATCCATATTCTCATGATGGTCTTTATTGACACTTAGGTGCATTATAAACATTTACCTTTCATTCATATTCCACATAAACATGTGCATCCATAAATCATAATCATAAAAGCATTTACATAAATCGTCCATCCACATGAACATATGCATCCATAAATCATAATCATAAAAGCATTTTCATAAATCGTCCATCCAAATGAACATATGCATCCATAAATCATAATCATAAAAGCATTTACATAAATCGTCCATCCACATGAACATATGCATCCATAAATCATAATCATAAAAGCATTTACATACATCGTCCATCCATATGAACATGTTCATCCATAAATCATAAATCATAAAGCGTACACAATTATCCATTTTCATAAACATACATGTGCATCCATAAATCATAATCATGAAACATACATCAATCGTCCATCCACATGAACATGTGCATCCATAAAACATAATCATAAAGCATAAATCATCCATCCATATAAACATGTGTATATATATGAAACCACATCATAAATCATCCCATATAGCCGCATAAAAGAAATATCATGCCTAGTGTCAATAAAGGCCCTCGCATAATCAAAATAATAAACATCCTATCATAATACAATGCATCTCCATCATATATCGCCAAATAAGATACAAAATCCAGAGATGTCGATCACCTCTGACCTCTGGCGACATGAACAAAACATCCATCCTGTATCTACCAAAAAAAATCAATGTCCTGCATCTGCCCACTCTACTATGAGCTGCCCACATCCGATCCCTGCGGAGAATCAGGTACTGGCCCTCTGTGCACTGGAGTCCCTTGGTATTCATGGGTAGGAGTCCCTTGGTAACCGTTGTATGGGGACGGAGTCTGCCAATAGTCACTAAATCCCTTGGTGTGTGTCCCTAATGACTAAGACGGCCCTGGTGGCTGTGGGGCCTGATTGACGTAGCACGTTGTGCGCTGCGCTGGATCCAGAACAACCTGCTCATATACACCCCTCCAATAGCTCACCTGCTGCATAAACTCATCCCTCTGCCTAGCTATCTATCTCACGGCATTCTGCTCATGCCTATACTGATCTCGATCTGCACTAATAGCCCGCCGCTCCTGTACCCAGGCCTCCTGAGCTAGTATCAACTATCGTATCTGCTCTGAGCCTCTATCCCTCTCCGCCTGCAACACCTGTAACTACGTGTGTAGCTTCTGAACATCTATCCCTGGCCCTCCCCCATCAACTAGCCCCCTCTACAACTGAGCCCATGCTACATCCCTCTCACCCTGTAGTGTCTGCATCCGAAACTTTGTGGCATCCCTCTCCCTCTGTGCAGCCTATCCTCGCGCCACCGCTGCATCTCTGTCTCTCTGCAAAGCCTGCAATCTTAGCTCAGTCGCATCCCACTTTCGTCGCAAGCTAGATGCATGTGATGTCGCTGTATCTCTCTCTCTACGAAGAGACTATACTTATGTCTCGGCCACCTGCCTCTCACTCTGTGCTACCTAGACTTGCGTCTGTAACACATCGCTCCCTGCCTCCAACACCTCCACCTGTGCCTGTGCCACATCTCTCTCTGCCTCCACTATGCGCACTCTGTCCCTTAGCTAAGCTAGCTCCCTCTGCACACTCTCTACATTCACTACATCCCCTATCCCCCTAATGACAACCTGTTGTGTCGCCCCCTCTCCCACCAAGCCCAATCCCTTTATCTGCATCATCTGACTCTGCACCTCCACCCGCAATCTCTCCACCTCAGCCTGCAAATCCACAGCCTCATCGCGACTCTCATCTCTCTCTCTCACCAATCTCCTCTCCTGCTCTGATACTAGCCTAACCAACTCCGTGTAGTCTCTTTCACCTTGAGCAAATCGGGCCTGCCACTCATCCCTCTCCGCCTCTACTCCGATCTACTCTGCCTTTGTCTCCCGCACTCGCTGCTCGCTCCATCGCAATCTCTCCACTGTCTCTCTCAGTACTGCCCCCAGATCCTCCCCTCTGGGTGGTGCTACTGCTAGCCGTGCTACATCATGCACAACTAAATCCACCTCCATCTCTCGCGGATGGTACCCCTCACTCTCTATTGATAGCTCCATCTCATCCACCTCTATCACCCCGGGAGATCCCTGCTGCGGCTGTCCTCCTTTGGCTTCATCTGTCTCCTGTCCCCCCTGCCCTCCTAGGTCTCTGTTGGTCTCCTCTCCGACTCCATCTTCCTCCTGTCCCCCCTGCCCTCCTAGGTCTCCGTCCATCTCCTCTCCGACTCCGGCTGTCTCCTATCCTCTGGTAGTCCTGGCTATCTCCTGTACACCCTCCTCCCCTCCGGCTCCGCTGGCCTCGCCCTGTGTACCCTGTGGCTCTCCTCCTCGAGCTCCCGACCTCCTCTCTTGTTGACCCCACCCTCGGGCTCTCGGCCTCCTCTCCACCACCTCCTCAACCTCATCCTTTGCCACCTCCTCAGCCTCAACACCTCCCCCCTCTGCCGCATCTCCCCACCCTCTGCTCCATCTCCTCCCCGGCCTCTCTGCTGGCACCTCCTCCTCTGACCTCCTATCACCTGCTTCTGTGCCCCTCATCCTCCTCTATGCCCTTTCGGCAGTCTTTGCGCACTAAATTCCCACAATCGCCTCTCATCCTCTAACCCAAATCCTTGTGCCTCTTCGATTGGCACCGCTAGTGTAATCCGCTTAGGCAGATGTCGCCTGAACCACTCATCATACCGCCCTGTCGTCCTTGCATCTCGCGGCCCCTCTCGCCTATCAGGATAGGGCCTAAACACTAGTCCCTCAATATCTCTCCATACGCTGCGCAGATTTAATGTGGCTCCCCATGGCCGCTCCTGCGTCACTCATGCAAATGTCACTCGGCCTGCCGGAATATCCTGTCTCACTCCGAACTGCCTCGTCACCCGATCCGGTCGATGCAACTCCACTACTCGTGGCCTGCTCCCAATCATGTAACATCGAGTAAAGAAGTAACCACTATGCAACCCTTCCTCCCTCGACCACCCCTTGAATCGTCGCATCATGTATGGCCTCCACACTATATCCACTACCCGCACCTCATCCAACTGTCGCCTCCACACGTCTACCTCTTGCATCTCTCGGTACCGCAGTACAGCCCCTGCCTCTGCTCCCCACCACCACGCTACGGCCTCCCTATCATCATGCTCACCAACTCTCGCTATAATCGGCCTAGTCACGCGGATATGCTTCTAGGCCCACACCTGTAGTAATGTGACATTCGTCACACTCAACTGCTGCCTGTAACAAATCACGTGCATGTCTCAATACAACTATGCTAACATGAAACTACCCCACGCGAACTGTCCCTCTCGGCCCTCGATGATGTGACGAATCACCTCGACCATCATCATGTGAAGAAACCGACCACTCCGGTCGGGCAGAAGTATACCACTAATCAACCCTGCCAGGTACAGTGATAGTACCGGTACCCTGCACGACAGCATCTTATCCACATCCAACTAACCCCACTGCACCGGTAGCTTGTCACTACCAAAAACAATGCGCACAGACTCATCCAAAGCCTCGTCCTCTAACCAACACTCGCTAATCAGGAGCCCTGATATCGGGAGCCTCAGGATCCGCCACACATCCTCCAATGTCACCGTCATCTCCCCTATCGGTAGGTGAAAGGTCGACGTCGCCGAATCCCACCGCTCTATCAACGCTGTCAACATGGCCCCATGGGCCTTGATCGTCGAATATGCCATCATATGAAGTAGTCCTGCCTCTGCTAATCTCTGGTGATCCTCCCTGGTCATCTTCGCTATGCATCTCCTCAGCACCTCTGATCGTCTCTCTCGCACCCGCAAAATACCCGTTTTCTGCATATACACAATCAACTTTTATCATTTTCATTCTTCCCCCTCGTCATTCTCGGGTTTCCCATCCATGCCATTGTTTCCCCCCCTCTGTCGCCCCCTCCCCCCATCTTTTACCCTCGGCGGTCCCACCCGGTCAATAGACCTGCCCTCGCAGTGGCGGACCCGCCCCTGGCGGGGGACCCGCCCTGGCGGTGGCGGACCCGCCCCTGGCGGCGGACCCACCCTCACGGTGGCTGACCCGCCCCTGCAATGGCGGTCCACACGCCCCTGCGGTGAGTTGCTTTGGCCAGGCTTTCCAGCCAGCGGTGGCGGTGCCCAGCGACAGCAGGCTCCCGCCCTCACGGTGGTGGACCATACCGGCCAGCGGACCAGCCAGCCCGGTGGGGAGTTAAGCCCCGGCGGAGGCCCGCCCTCTGCCCGGTGAAGTTCGCCCAGCGGCGGCCCGGTTCCGTCCACACATGGGTGGAACGCCCAATTTATCCCTGGTCGCGGCAGTGCGGATTCCAAAAAATAATAAATATTAAAAATCCGCCTTCTACCCATTTTTATTCCCGCCCTCTTGGACAAAACCCACATTTTCGTTTTCCCCAAACATTTGCATAAATGACTCAAAATCAACAAAGTTAAGTTTTGGGCTAACCTGGCGTGGTACGGCACAGTGGGTGAAGAATATCCGCCTCTCGTCCACCCGATGGATGATGTCACTATCGTACTCCGGCATCGTGTCCGATCTCTCTCGCCTCCTCTTCTTCTTCTCCTCCTTCTCCACACTTGCCAGCTGTCACAATGATAAAAGGTAATTCTCCAATTACCTTTTATTCCCTTTTTCCCTCTTATTTTCCCTTTTCAAATAAAAGTTTTTTTTTTCCTTTTTTTACCACAAATTCCTCCAACTAATTCATCCAGCCTCTTTCTTCCTGGGGCCGCCATTCACGCACCATTTACTCGATTGACACCGTTCAAACACCATTCTTCTCATTTTTTTCGTGCTCTTTCCAACAACATATACCACTCCTTACTTTCAAGAAGTTGATCGAGACCCCTTTTTCCTCCCCCATCCGCCTTCTCGAGGGGGCATACCCTACCATCCTCTCCTAACCCATCACTCTAAGCCTACCTTCGCTGGACTGGGGCATCCTCTCCACATTCCCTCCGTTTGGGGCAGCTCACACACATTCCCCCATGCTGGGGCATCTCTTTTCTGACCTCTTCTTCTATAGAGTCATCTACATTCTGTTTTTCTTCGAAACCCTATTAACCTAATAGTATTTCGAAGAGGGGAAAAATGTAGACATCTAATTTGACCACTTCCATATGATCAAAGACATCTCCTTATTCATCCAGTTGCTTATCCCCTCTGTTAATATTAATGAAATCATTTGTTTAATTAATACCTTTCATCTTACACAGGGTTCATAAAGTATTTAACTTAATAAATACTTTACCCCTCTTCCTCTAAATTAAATAAATACACCATTTTATTTTATTTAGTCATATTCCCCTTTTGGAATTAAAATTCATTTTTTAATTCTTCTTTTCTCTCTCATTGTCACATCCTCCAACTTTTGAAAATTAGTCTCTAATCCATCTTAACTTCTTCATCTTTCTCTAATTAACTGTGGTTAACATATGCACACCCCTAATCATCATTAGGGTCACATCCTCCATAATCTCCCACTTGCTTCTAATAAGTCATTAGTCCATCTAATTAAGTACTTGCACAACCTTAATCATATGATTAGACCAACCTAATCCCCTTCCCATTTATGGCATGTGTCCTTAAGTCAACCTTATTAAAGGCTTTCTCCTTTTGGGCAAGGCCTCCACATCCCCATGTGAATTTTAAATTCACTTTAATCCCCCAATGCACCTCAAAAGGAATTTTTAATTCTTTCACTTCTTCCCACATGTCCTCTCTTTTATTCTTTCCCATCTCCCCATGAGAATATTTGAGAAATTTTTAATTCCTCACATGTCCTCTCACTCAGATGGGGACAAACACCTCCTTTATGAGGAGATCTTGTCCAATCCCAAGGTACTTTGTACCCCCTCCATGTCATGTACTATCCTTCCACCTCATGTCCACTTCACCTTTTAGGGCTATATCACATGCCACATGTCAAGATGTGAGGGCTTGTGAGTTCTCAACTCACCTTAGCCCTACATCTTGATCATTGGTGGCTCAATCTTGGCCATCCATTTCCCTAGAGATTTCTAAAATCTCTATAAATACCCCCCTCTTTTCTCTCATTTTAGAGGAGATCATTTTGCTAGCCAAACTCTTGCAATTTTATTTCTCAATCTACACTTAGCCATTTTCATGCTTTCATCCATTTCCATCCATCCTCACATCATCATCTAGTTTGCATATCTTGTCATCCAAGGAGCATACACAACAAAGATCGAAGGGCCAACCAAAGGATCGATTTGACACAAGGTATAAAGTTTCATTTGTTGTTTTTATCTTATATTGATTCCAACTTAGGCTAATCTTGAGGTGTAGGTTGTTTTGGTGTTTATTTGCACTCTTTAGTTTGTTGCTCATTTTCTAATGCATATATTCGACCTATCACATTTCTGGCACGCTCGATGGGACCCACAAATGGGTCTTTTTCTTTCACGTTTGCTATTTTTGGCATTTTTGCAGGTTCAGGTTACAGAGTGGTGGACTTGACCCTCCGGTGGCGGACCAGACCCTCCAGTGGTGGACTTGACCTTCCGGTGGCAGACCTGGCCTCTCTGTTGATAGAAATTACCTTCTGGTGGCAGACTTGACCTTCTGGTGGCGGACTTGACCCTCTGGCGGCGGACTTGACCCTTCAGTGGTGGACCTGACCTTCCGGTGGCAGACTTGACCCTCCGATGGCAGACATAACCTTCAGGTGGCAGACTTGACCCTCCGGTGGCGGACTTGACCTTCCGGTGGTGGACCTGACCTGCCTTGGCGGACCTGACCTCCCGAAGGTGAAATTTCAAGTTTTTACCAATTGTCCTTTGGTAAATTAGGCACATAGTTTAATTAGAGGGGTCAACAAACCTTGTTTGGCGTGCTTGTGGAAGGCTATTTGACGTATCCAATCCCCTTGCGCCATTTGGCGATCTTGGGTGATTAGAAATTGTAGCTTTCCAATTCCTTTGAGTCACCCTATTTTTATTTTCTTAGTGGGACCTGCTTGGAGATTTCATCACCCCAAGGGACGATTCCAACCACGCGTACCAGCAGGATATATAAAGGGGGGAGAGCGAAAGTTGTACCTCAATCCAACCACGTTTTAATTGGTGAAGCGTCGGGATGACGTGAAGAGTTGGTCCGAGCCTTTAGTATCTCGCTAAGGTTCCCGACTCACGCTTGTAACGGGTTGGTGTTCACAGTTTGGGCCTCATGTACCGAGTGTCTATCGAGGACTCCTTAGCAACCATGTTCATCCTAGAGTAGAAGACTTTGTTGGCCATACCCGTTTCTACTAATCTTAGGGTTGTGCTATCTGAATTGTCTTTCTTGTGCAAAACCAGTCATTTTCAGTTTAGCCAAATCTTTTTATTGATGTTTGTTGTATTTTGGGTCCTTTGCCTTACTCATCCATCAAGAAATCAAGCTTAAACTTATCCCTTGGCGGACCTGACCTCATGCTATGGCAATCCTGACCACATGTTGTGGTGGACCTGACCTCATGCTATGGCAGATTTGCCCTGACAGACAGCCATATATACCCCGCCATTTACACTCTGTAAGTCCGTTTTCCTCCATTTGAGCACCAATCTTCTCAATTTTTCGTGCTCTTTCCAACGACATATAACACTTCATACTTTTGAGCAACTTTTTCTCCGATGGCGGACCTAACCTCATGCTGTGGCAGACCTACCCACATGCTGTGGCGGACCTAACCTAATGTTGTGGCAGACCTGACCTTATGCTGTGGCGGACCTGACCTTTGGCCAGCCTATATTATCACTTGACATCCCTTGTCTCTCCATTTTGAACAACGATACGACCATTCACCATCCTAAACGAACATCTGAACGTCTGTTCCGAGTTCCTATTCCTTCGTTCTGAGAATCATTCATCTATCCTGAGACACTCCCCATCTGTCCTGAATCCGCTTTCATCTCTGATCCTCGCTATTCCATATAAGCCCGTTGGAGTAGTCATCTGAGTTGACCTAGGTGTTCATCCCTAATCATAATCATCGTAACTGACTTAGGATTGCTATCCATCTTAAGTCAGTCATCCTTTCTGACCCAATCAATCCACTTCTATCTCAAGTTGGATTCGGTGTCATTATCATACATCTACCTGTCAATCAACACCTAGTTTTACCAAGGATCCTTCTTAAACTCGGTTGTGGATTTCCGTCTTCATCATATTTATCATCAAATCAATCCTAACCATCAGATCAATTCAACCCCCACGTCATCAAATCTATCCGGATCAAAATCCAAAATCTAGATTAATCCAATGTCTACCAATCAATCCAATCCGATTTCATCAAATCAATCCACGTCGGTCTGACCGATCGTCATCAGCTAATCTCCCATCAAATCAAATCAATCTTTCATCATCCAGGTCTTCCTAATATCTTGATCCATCTCATCATCTTGCATGCCCATTCAGACTTGATCACAGGCAAAGAAAATGGCCGACCAACAAGCCCAGAATGCCCAATCAAACAACCCTCAAGATCCCAACAACACAATGAACGTCTCATCAAATCCTAACTATGGTGCTAACATCCCTCACGATGCCCACAATGGTACCTCATCACAATCCAACGTGGATGGTCAAAACACGTCACCACCTGGGGAGGAAAACATGGCTAATCAACCTGAGCTCACATTCGAGGAACACTTCAGTAACCCTGTTAATGCACAAATGACAGAACGCCTTCTTGAAAAACATGGCCAAGAAATCTTGGCTCACTTGATTGAAAAAGGTGTCAAAGTGTCGTCAGGTGTCGACCTATCCAAGTATGGCACCTCCACACCTAATGTACCCCAAGGTTCACATAACATCCCGAGTAGCTCATACATTCCCAATGTTCCTTTCGTAGAAGGTTGGCATCAACCTGAATTCGGCAACGCTGTTTTGTATCCCGTTGGCAACCCCACGCATCCCGTCATCTCGGTCACAGGGACACCCCAAACCACTGACCCCAACGACCCTTTCGCTTACGGGATGCCCCAAAACATCTCACAACCGCAACCACTAATGCTACCGGCACCACCCCCCTCGAATCCGCCTCCTGTCAACACTGGGGGCAGCCCTTTCGCTACCTTTCCTCCACCTCCTGGGGCTACGAATCCTCCACCATCGTCATTCATACCCCAACAACCTCCCCAATCCAACATCCCTCCAAAAAATACATCCCAATCCTATGCTCCCACTAGTGCTCAACAACCCCCTTCACAAAACATCTCAGCCGCACCTCGACCTCAACAACAACCATTGGTCAATCCTTTATTTTCAACACAACCACCACTGCATCAACCAACACCCTCTACCTTTAACCCTAAACCCTAAACCATTAACCCTTAAACTCTAAACCCTTAAACCCTCTACCCTCTATCTCTCTCCCACTCCTCCCTCCCTCCCTCTCTCTCTCAAGTCACCCTCCTACCCCCTCTCCCTCTCCCAAGTCTCTTTCTCTCTCACTCCCTCTTATCTCACTCCCCTCTGCCCTTAACCCTCTACCCTCTATCTCTCTCCCACTCCCTCCATCTCTCTCTCACTGAATCCCTCTATCTCTCTCCCCTCTACCTGTTGATTGTTTTTACTGTGACCAGGTTGGTCTTCTAATTTACTTATAGAATTTCCAATTCCAATCAAGGGCAGCTCGAAGGACCTGGACCAACTGACGAGGATTTTAAAGACCTCCTACACTTTGGGCTCTGCAAGACCCGGGAGGGTGATCCCTTAATGTGTTTACAACCTCTGCACCATTATCATAAACAACATTAACAACAACAGATAATCTCATTTAGTAGCTCAACATAATAGCATAATATTGAATAGAATTGGTTGTTCATCAGTAATATCAACTATTTGGAGCATGAGATAACAACACATTCCACAGTGTAAAATAGTCATTGATTTGCAATTTGTAGCAAGTACTAGGTAAAGAAAAACAAAATAATGAACCATACAAATTAGTACAACTTACATCAGTGCCATATATCCATTGAGGGAGTCAAATTCATAAACATCTAAGGGTTTATGAAAGATTTAACACAACATACAAGATCCTTGAGAACATTCCTTTACAATTTCATCAACATGTATTCCAACCCAATACTACTTATCAAATCCTTATACATAACATATCCATCGACAATCCCAATTTAAGATGTTTTGAATGCTTTGTGATACCAAAAGCATAAGAATAGTTGCTTTATTTTGATCAAACCATGGCAGTAGATGTCATGGTCGCCATTAAAGCTTACTCTCGCCTTGCACGAATGGCTCTAATCGAATTTGATGCAGATTCAAATATTAGCCATCGACCCTTCACCTTGGTGAGATCATCAGATGATTGCCTTCAAAGGAAATTGACATAGTCTCCATCATGGCAATAAGGGCCCCACCATACTACTTGTTGCCAAGGAGATCCACGTGGCGCCTGCCCGTGATATTGCAATCAATAAAGACCTCGCAACTTTTGATCACGTGATGGCGGGAAACCATGGATCTCAACCATCGGCAATCCTGTTCATTCAACACAGTCGCCAGCCTTATTATTAACCATCGAGCACCTTTCTACCGAGATTATAACATCTCCGTTGATTTAAAACATGTGCATCTTATAACTGCTTTAGTAACCCGTGGCATAGTTTATTAAAGACGCATCAAAGTATTTATAATTCCTTCGGATTCACTAGATGAGACATGTGGCACTCGCCCGTGATATCGCGATCAACAAAGACAGTGTGGTGGGGTCATTGCGGGATGGCGAGGAATGGTTGAGATCACACGACGATTGATCTACGGACATTTATTAAGGGAGAGGGCCCAGTAGTCGTGTGGGGTCCAATAGTCACACACTCAATCGTGATGATAATACCCAGTCTTACCACATATTTATACTATATATTGTAAATAAACAGTCCAAATGTAAATAAAGAAAAAACCAAATGTTGATAAAACATGGACCCATACTTGAACACATGAGAACCTCTAAATGTTATATGAAAAAAACATAAATACATTCATGAAGAAGTGAAATAAGTATTTTTTTGTTTCAAATAAAATATCACAACTTCCTCCACTATATATATCATTTCTAAAAATAAAATTCTCATTTAATAAAATAAAGATACTTACTTAAATGCTATTAGTTACCATAGTGAAAAATATTGTTCTTATGTGTACAACAATCAGTAGCAAATGTGTACAAGCATTGATAATTTTATATTATTAATAGTTTGTCCTATCACAAATATAAAAGGTGAGCACAATAAATAACATGTATTTTCCCATTAAATGTGAAGGATTTTCAAAAAGTTTTAATGTTCAACTATTGGTCCATTTTGTTCAATATAAGTTGCATTTTAAATCATTATGTGTTGTTTTTATAACAACAAATAGATTTTTTGTGTTCATCTATTAGTCCATATGTGTTGAATATAAAGGTAGAGATATCAAAGATTTATGGTTATCAATAAGTACTTGGTCCACTTAGGTTGTATATTAATTTTAATTTTAAATAAAAATATCATATTCTACAAGCAACAAACAGATATTTTTGCCCTGAATCTCATTGGGGTATTCCATGATTAAGTTTTGGCTCTAAACCTCCAAAAGTCAAATTTAGATGACTTCTCAAGATCCGGCTTTGGATGTGACGAAGTTTTACGTGATGAGTCGCTACTTCCAAACCTTATAGTTAGTTATAGATAAATAAGAGATCAGTCTATATTTCAAAAAAAAAATGAAGGTTCTATAATATTCCAGTCAATTGCTACATGATGAGAAAGTTAGCCTACATGACTATTGGACCCTCTCCCCTAAAGGAATAAGGGGACATCACTAGGCCAACAAAAAGCAATGAAATAAATTTTTTAACGAGGGAACACAGGAGCATCCAAGACTTAGGAAAAAATAAATTCAAGCAAAGGAAATAAAATGATAAAACAAAAGGGGCCCAGCCTAGATGAAGTGATGGAGCTTAAGTTGTTTTAAAACTCTCCCAAAAAGTAACATCCAAATAGATCCCACCCAAGGTGTAAGATAAACACTAGGGTTTTACATGAAGACACTACAGTAAACCCCATCCTTAGGCTTTTCCCTAAACACCAGATGACCGTGAGACATGCTGCAGGGATAAAATAGAACACAGAGAACAAAAATTAAAGTTTCATCACTGACCTATAACCAGAACTCCTAAACCATTAACCCTTAACCCTCAAACCCAAAAACCCTTAAACCCTCTACCTCTCTCTCTCTCTCTCTCTCTCTCTCTCTCTCTCTCTCTCTCTCTCTCTCTCCCCTCTCTTACCCTAAACTCTATCTTTCTACTCCCTTATTCTCTTCTCTCACTCTCTCCCAGTCCCCAACCCCACCCCTTCATGCTCCTTTGTCTCTTCTTCACTACTCTTGTCTCTCTCCCCCCTCTTACTCCTTAACCTTCTCTACTTCTATCTTCCTCTCATCAACTTTTCATCTCTCTCCCCCTTACCCATAACCCTAAACTCTAACTCCTAAACCCCAAACTTTAAACTGTAAACTCCTTTCTACTCCTCTCTCTCTCTTCACTTTCCTTTCTACTCCCCCTCCTCTCCTTCCTTCCTCTGTCTCTTCTCCTCACTACTCTTCTCTATCTCTCTCCTCTACCCTAACCCTAAACCTTAAACCCCATAGTCCATAAACTCTAAACTTTAACCTCTATTTTCACTCCTCTCTCTCTCAAGTCTCTCCCTCCTACCCCCTCTCCCTCTCTTAGGTCTCTCTCTATCTCTCACTCACTCCCTCTATGTGTCTCCCCTCTACCCTTAAACCCTAAACCCATAACTTTTGTGTTTCTTATTGAAATTTCAACTTTTTATAGGCATTAGAAGGGTGATTGAGAGCTCTACGTAACAGAATAGGTGGTGTTTCTACATTGTACACAAAAAATAAATACAATCATTTGAAATTAATATTTCATTTTTGAAACATCAATGCTCACTACTTTCACATGGAAAGTATTTTTTCATGATTTTGTAACACTCCATCTCAAATACTTGAAAACATTAGAAAGGTAAATGAATGTGATGAAATATTTATATTTTTGTAGCAAGAGCTGAACTTCAATCTTCATAATCATCATATGTCTCTATCCCTTTCTACCTCTATATATCACTATGTCTCTCCTTAAGCTCTAGACCTATCCCTCCCTCCTTTCTTCTCTCTTTATCCCTTTTTATACCTATCTTTCTCACTGTCTCCTTGAGCTCTAGACATATCTCTTTACCTCTCTCTCCACTCTTCTCTTCTTCTTCTTCTTCTCTTCTTCTTCTTCTTCTTCTTCTCTCTCCCTCATTTTAGTCCTTCCACTCTCCCTCTAAGTCTCTCTCTCCCTCTTAGGTCTTTCTCAAGTCTCTCCCACTCCCTCCTCTCTCTCTTCCTCTCACTCTCTCTCTTTCTCTCTCTCTCAAGTCTCTCCCACTCCCTCTCTCTCTTATCTCATGTCTCTCTCTCACTCTCTCTCTCTTAGTCACACTCTCCATCTCCCTCTCAAGTATCTCTCTCCCACTCTCTCTCTCTCTCACACACACACTCTATCTCTCTCTATCTCTTCATATCCCTCTTAGGTCTCTCTCTCTCCCCCTCTCTCTCCCTCTCTCCTTCCATATCTCCATCTCAAGTCACTCTCCCTCTCTCTCTCCCCATCTCATCTTACTTTTGAGGGAGAGATAGATAGAGGGAGGGAGAGGGAGACATACTTGAGAGGGAGGGAGAGAGAGAGGGAGCGAGAAGGGGGAGGGAGATAGTTATCTAGTTAGGGTGGGAAGGAGACACCTGAGAGAGAGAGAGAGTTATCCAGTTAGGGTGGAAAGGAGACACCTGAGAGAGAGAGAGGGAGGTGGAAAGTGAGTGAGTGAGTGAGAGAGGGAGAGGGGCAGTGGGAGATCTAAGAGGGAGAGAGAGGGAGAGAGGGAGATGGAGAGTGAGAGTGAGATTGAGAGGGAGATGGAGACGGAGGGAGGAAGGGAGGGAAGGAGAGAGGGAGAGAGAGATACTTGAGAGAGAGAGTGGGAGAGAGAGATCTGAGAGGGAGATGGAGAGTGTGAGTGTGAGTAAGAGAGAGAGTGAGAGAAGAGAGAGAGAGGAAGTGGGAGAGACCCGAGAGCACCTAGGGAGAGAGGGAGGAGAGAACCAAGAGAGAGAGAGAGAGGGAGAGACTTCAAAGGAGGGGGGAGAGAGGGAGAGAGGGAGATGGAAAGTCAGGATATGGAGAGGAAGAGAGAGAGATAGAGGGAAGAGAGAGACCTTGAGATGGAGATAGAGGAGGGAGATGGAGAGAGACTGAGAGGAGGAGGAGAGAGAGAGAGAGAGAGAGAGAGAGAGAGAGAGAGAGGAGAGAGAGAGAGAGAGAGAGAGAGAGAGAGAGAGAGAGAGAGAGAGGAGAGATATATATATATATATACTTGAGAGTGAGAGAGAGAGAGATAGAGGGAGGGAGAGGGAGATAGGAGGAGAGAGAGAGAGACCTAAGAGGGAGATGGAGGTGTGTGTGTGTGTGAGAGAGAGAGGAGAGAGAGACCTAAGAGGGAGAGAGACTTAAGAGGGAGAGGGAGGGGACGGAGGGACGGAGAGAGAGAGACTTGAGAGGGAGAGAGGGAGGAGGAGGGGAGAGAGAGAGAGAGAGAGAGAGAAGAGGAGAGAGGGAGAGAGAGGAGAGAGGAGAGAGGGAGAACAGAGGGGAGGGAGAGAGAGAATTGGGAGAGGAGAGAGGGAGGAGAGGGAGGGAGAGGGAGAGAGAGAGACTTGAGAGGGAGAGAGAGTGTGAGTGTGAGGATAGATTGAGAGAGAGAGAGGGAGTGGGAGAGAAAAAAAGAGAGAGGGAGTGGGAGAGACCTGATAGAGAGAGACCTAAGAGGGAGAGAGGGAGTTAGAGAGACCTAAGAGAGAGACCTAAGAGGGAGAGAGACTTAAGAGGAAGAGAGACTTCAAAGGGAGGGAGAGAGAGAGGGGGAGAGGGGAGATGGAGAGTGAGAGGGAGATGGAGAGGGAGAGAGAGAGAGGGAGAGAGAGTGGGAGGGACCTCAAAGAGAGAGAGGGAGGGAGGGAGAGAGGGAGAGACAGAGAGACAGAGAGAGAAGGAAGGATGGAGATAGAGGTAGAAAGATAGATCTAGAGCTCAAGGAGAGAGAGAGTGAGAAAGAAAGGTATAAAGAGGAACAAAGACAGAAGAAAGGAGGGAGGGATAGGTCCAGAGTTTAAGGGGAGACATAATGATAAATAGAGAGGTAGAGAAAGGGACAGAGAGATATGATGATTTATGAATATTTTTTCATCTCTTTACTACAAAAAATATAAATATTTCATTATTCATTACTTTTTCTAAAGTTTCAAGTATTTTGAGATGAGTGTTACAAAAAAATCATGAAAAAGAGACTTTGCATGCAAAAGTAGTGAACATTTGATGTTTCAAAAAACAAATAAAAATTTCAAATGATTATAATTATTTTTTTGTGTACAATATAGAAAAACCACCTAGTCAATTACGTAGAGCTCTCAATCACCTTTCCAACACCTACAAAAAGTCAAAATTTTGATAAGAAATGCAAAAGTTATGCCCATTTTACTAAAGAGGGTTTTTTAGGTCTTCAAAATAGATATCCATTTTGTTTTTCAAAAAAATGGGTTCCCGCTTTCCAAAATAAATATCCGTTTTAAAAAAAAAAACAGATATCCATTTCAATTTGGTATTACCAAACCAAAACGAATAGTGGCTTGGGATTTGGTTCGGGATCGCCTGACCTAGAAAGTCAACCCAAACAATGTGTTTTGAAAATTTGTGTAATTTTCCAAAGTTTTCCCTTGTGGCTGACGACTTTTTTAATTTGAATTTCATCAAACGAAAGGGGTTTATAGAAAAAATTGTCAGCTTTCCACCAATATAAATTTTTCCTTATTTTGAATTTAAAAAATAATTATTATTGATTTTCTACATACATTACGACTAAAGTCTTAATTGATAGGCTGATTGAAAAACTTCTATAACATTCAAACTACTTAACATTTTTTGAACCTACAAGATGCACCACATTCTATGCTTCACATACTATAGGATAAAAAAAAATTGAATTTCATAAATTTTTTACTATGGTGCCCCTCCACGATTCATCCTTTTCATGATGTTTTATTAATTTTGATTTGGGTGGTTTGATTTAAATTTGTTTTATTAATGTTGTTTTTTATTAATTGATGGATTAAATAAATTATTAAGTAAAGTATTTTATAAATAGATATAAATATATTTATAAACGATTATAATTTTTAATAATTTTGAAGGTGTAATATAATATTAAATAAAATAAAATAGAATTATAATGGAGTGTTTTAATAAATAAATAGTAAAAGCAATATAAAAATAGAAAGGTTAGCATGCAAGTACATGCGCAACTTTGAAGAGATCGTCGAAAAGGAAACTTAATGCTTTCTTGGTTATTTTGTGAGATTTTATTGGATTTCAGCTTTCGAAAAGCGAAAAGCTTTCTTTTGCAAGGACTTTTCCCTTTTGGAGAATATTTTATTCATTCGATTTTGGGGGTGAAAAGAATAATTTTGGTCTGCAAAAATTGGGGAAGGCTGTGGATTTTGAAAGGAGTTTTTGGGCTCCAAGAAGTAATTATCTACTTAGTTTTGTTTGCAAGCATCAGAAAGGAGAGAAACAAGGGAGTAGTAGGTAGAAAGAGGTGAGGGACAACTACACCAAAGGCTGAGGTAGGAGGAAATGTAGTAATAAATAGGAAGCACTTTTCAGGTATGTAAGAACATGCCTTACCTTCCTTCTAACATTGCAAAATGTCTATCATCTTAAATAATAGTGGGTGAATCCTATAGATTCATAAATGGATTAAATCTACTCTTCTTTAGTATATACATAGTTTTTTTGTATGAGTAGGCATTCAAACCATGAATATAATAATTTGATCAGGAATTTATAAGAGCTCCATTAATTTAATAATTTCATGAGCTTCCTTGCTAATCTATTTTGTAGTCTTGCATCATCACATTCATGATATAACCTCCTTACCTACCATTCACAATTGTTTGAAAGTTTCTTAAGCCTTATTCAAATTGTCTGATTCATGCGCAGCTCTCATCCTCTTCACCTGTGTGGCCTTCTTGTAATAGAAAGTATATGATGTGTTATCAAGTTTATGCACTATATCATCACCGTATGGTGAATTACATTTTAAAATATTATTTTGATCCCTTGTGAGAGGTTACTCTACTAATCTCTCTAATCAAACTATTGAAATAAAATATTACTTCTATCAAAAGTAATAATGCACCTTGGAAATATTTTGAGTAGGAAGATCCTTATATTGATTTGAAAATTAGAAGAGTTCAGAATAAAGACTCTCTCTAGTATTTTTCGTTGGGACTTTTGGCTCAACTTTATCCTTATTGAATGGGATTGTTACAATAAGATAAATTAGAGAAATTTCCTGACGTTGCATACGTATATATTTCATCTGTCATTATCATAAGGAAAACATCATTAGGAGGAGATGATCTACATGAAACTCTTGTTAGGAAGGTTATTATTTTCATTAGAGTAATTTTCAATTGTAGTTATATCTATTATATATAGATGTGTTTATCTTCATTTCAAATCATTTAATTTGAATTTATTTCTTGATTAGGATAATCTAATTGCAATTGTGAGTTGGTTTAAATAGTGGATTTTGAGGTCGCAATGTTGATTGTTTCCTTGTGATGAATTCTATGTGCGACTTTGGAATTTAAGTTGATTCTGATTATTGTGATCGTTATCGTAATTGCTATGTATGGCTTGAATTGAACACCATGTCGTTTATTGGAAATTGGGGGTGAGTTTGATAATTGTCTTAAGTGGGAAATGTTGCTTTATCCATTTAGATAAAGGTTTTATTAAATAAAAGAAGTAGAGTCCTAATCAACGGTTGTTGATTTTTTTATAGTTGTTTATTAGTCAAATTGTAAGTTGTTAGGTAAATAGTGGTTGGGTATCATATGAGGAGAAAATTGAGGTCTCCCTTGGATACCCTGTTGGTTGATTTTGATATTGAGTTGATTTTGGAGGGAGATTGTTGTGCAAAATGGTTATTGAGAGACTTCCAGAGGTTGGGGAAAAGAGTTTTCCTTATGATTGGCTTTTCTTGTTGGTTCTTTGTGAACACTTGTTTCTATACTTGATTTATGATTATGTGGGTTCTGGTCTTGCATTGTGGAATTTTTATTTGTGGAGACTTTGTGCAAGTTGGTGCATGCCTCGCTTTATGTGATAATTCATGTGGATTTTTATGTTGTGCAAGTTGACTTACCCAGTTAGTGGAATGTAGAGTCTTTTTTTTTGCTAGTAGGGGGAGTGGCTCTTAACGAGGGTCCAACGCACAAAGTGGCAGGTCTAGGGTAACTCATTGAGAGTTTCTTAATCAGTGATAATCTAAAATAAATTAGGGGGTTGGGTAGTTCACATTAATCAAGATAACGCCTCACTCATGGCTCAAGTGCTTGTTTAGGCTTGAGATGAGTGGGAAGTCCTGGAATGGCAAGATCAATTGTCTAGCAAGATAGGAATGTATGTTGATCCTGCATGAGTTTGTATGGGGGTCCGGCGGCCGGTAGAGGTGGTCTAGGGTAACCCAGGATGGAGGTCTGGTAGCCTAGGAAGGTTACACCAGGGTAACCCATAGAAAACTATGTGATGACACTCCTCCCTATAGCAACCTTATATGCCTTGTTTTTTTCCCCTGTTATTCATGTACCTCTAGAAGCGGTTGTTTCTTTATGTTTTGTTTGTTAATTTTGTATGTTGGAATCATGTTAGCCCATGTCTACTTGACTGTTGTGTTGTGGCTCCTTATTTTCATCTCCTAGCATAGGGGGTGGACCTTAGGGTTCCACATGGTTGGGTGGAACATGCCATGCACTCCATTGGGTTCCCAGTTGATGTTCGTGAGTGTGGATATGGTTCCTGATGCTGAGTATTCCAGATCTTGTACCAGACTTGAGTTAGCATTAATGTTATGTGATGTAATCATTCAGTTGTACCTTATCATGTATTAATGTATCCTTCCCATTGTTATAAGGGAAGCTTTGATGTAAACTTGTAAACAATGTAATGATCTACCCCATGTATGGGAAGTTGTATATGTATTCATTGGTTCGTATTTTGTGATCTTTAATGGTGTTGTATTTGTAGAAATATATATAATGCGGTGGATGTAAATAAACTCTTGTTGTAGTTATCTTGTGATGTATGCTAGTTTGGATAATTGAGGTGTTCGTAATGCAGTCATGATACCCTAAAGGATAGAGTCAGTGCAAATGTACATATGGATTACATTCTATAGTAGTTGTTAGTATGATCTTTATGTGTTGAATCACTTTTGTTAAAAAAATATTGTGTCATAAATGTTAGTTGTTGTGTTGTCCTTTTGGGTTTCACAACGGGGAGTTACATTGACCAAGTTATGGTGGTTAGACACAGACGTTTTAATAATTTTGAAAAGTTCTAATAAAAAAATCATAACTAATTATTTACATGGAAAAAAATTACAAAAAAAAAAATTGACACATCCTGGCATGTGTCCTCTGCTTATATTGAAAGATTCAGAATAAAATATTATTTTTTTCTTGCACTTAGGGTGGTCAGACATACACCTGCTTCTTATCTTTTTCCTGAAAATTTAGTA
Organism: Sequoia sempervirens; assembly: GCA_007258455.2. Taxonomy (NCBI): domain Eukaryota; kingdom Viridiplantae; phylum Streptophyta; class Pinopsida; order Cupressales; family Cupressaceae; genus Sequoia; species Sequoia sempervirens. Next base: position 34,235 of record VDFB02160932.1, on the reverse strand, counting down.
CCATTGGATTTAAATTTCAAATTTTCTCAAAACAGATTTAGTTTTTTCCAAAAAAGGACTAGTAGCCTAGAAAATAAATTCAATTTGCTGCAACTTTTGTTCTTACATATTTTTCAAAATATGTTAATAACCTATTCAAATTTTTATGTCAAGTTGCCTAACTCTGATTTTCAGAATTTTCATCACCACTTAGAGGCCTAGTTTGGACCCCCATGATCCTGCACTGACCCTTCTTCTAGATAAGTTAGAAGTTATTTGAGAACTATAATAGCTTAGGATTACAATGTGAGGGTTAGAGAAAAAACTTTTTGTTTAGTGCATATAAGTTGTAAGGCTTTGAAGCCAAGGCACGTATGAAGGGTAACATGAATGCATGTTAGATTACTCATAAGCTATAATAGTTCATTTGCATGTAATAACATTATAACTAGTGTTTTTTTTTTGTTTGAAGTATCATTTTTCTACTTGGTTTAGTAGCCTAATAAGGCCCCTAAATCCTGACCTACACCAAAGTGGTATTTAACCATGGAGGAAGACTAAAACTCTGACTCAAAACAACACATAGGAGATTGTTCCACTTCCTACTTGGGAATAAAACTAGCTCAATGTAAGTGGATCTATTAAACCAAATTATAGCAGATGGAACACTTGAAATTTGTTAAGGATGACTTGTGGCCAAATATTTGGTACAATTTTTTGGCGTTGACTATATTAATACCTTTGGCCTCGATATTAAGATGAACTCAATTTGCTTGACGCTTTGTATTATTGTAGCTCATGGTTGGACTATACACCAGATGGATGTGAAGAGTCCATTTCTTCACAAGGATCTACAAGAGGAGATTTAATTGAAACAACCATAAGGATTTTTTTAGTTTTCTTGACTAGTTTGTAGACTAAGGAAATCTCTCTATGGCCTCAAAAAGATCTCATGAGATTAGTATGCCAAGATTGGCTCCTTTCTTCTTTTAGGTTTTTTAAATGCCACTCAAATTCAAATATTTACACCTTAAGACATGATGATTCTCTTATTTTCTTGGTTACAACATTTTTCAATTCACCTATAATTTCTTATCTCCCAAGAATTAAAAAAATCAATTAAACGAGACATATACTGTCATAATAATTTTAACAAACATTTGTATAAACTATAAAATTATTATCCAGATGTTTGGGAACAAGTACATCACCTTCTAACCTCTAGGAAGTTTCTAAACCTACTCTAATAAAAAAGAACATAAACAATGGCATTGAGGAGTGATTGCTTTGACTTTTGTAGACGATGGCATAAACAATGTGGCTGGAGCCCACGGGTACCTTTCGTATTTGAAATGCTTGGCGCGTATTCCTTCCTAGTTAGGTAGTAGGTATGCGGGTGGAGCCCACGGGTACCTTTCGTATTTAAAACGCTTGGAGCTTTATTCCTTCCTAGGTAATTAGGTAGTAGGTAATGCCAATCTTTTCATTTTCATGGACCCCACAGTCACATAGCGAAGGCATGCGCATTTCAATTATATATATAAACTAACAATGGCATCTTGGTGTGCAATGGGTACATCTAAGAGGTGTGGAAGGTCAATTGGGGAAAAAATGATTTTTTTTATTTTTATTTTTATTTTTATTTTTATTTTTATTTTTGGCATACATTTGTGTAGCTACCACCCATTGAATAAGCACCACCTCCATGCTCACTCCACCCCCCCCCCAAAAAAAATTTAGACTTTGATCCACTAAAAAACTTTTTATGAACAAATAGAAAATTACAACAACACCAATAGCTGCTCATAACAGAATGAGTCACTCACCAATCATAGTACACAGCTAAACATGCCTTTGCATTTATAAAAGAAGTCAAGTTGCACATAAAAAGGCTCATTTACAATTTCATTTAAATCATTTACTGTTACAATTACCCCCACTTGCAAATGTTTGTCCCTCACTACATTTTATGTTTACAAGGATACATGCACAGCTAATGGTGCTTTAGATGACATAATCACAATCTCTTTTTAACTATATGGGATTTAAAATGCACAGTCTTTCACACACTCCCTGGCAGCTATATGTATTTATTTCATTTCCTGTAGGTACTTGCACAATTAAATATAGGTGTAAGGCTCCCCAAATAAACATCAAATCCAAATGTAATGCAGAATTCAGTCATATCATCTTTAAAAACCTACGTAACTTGCAGCTTCAAATTCAAATGCTCAAACAAATTCAAATTTCAAACACAACAACCAAATTGAATGCATTCAATTGTCAGATTCGAATTCCTAAATAAGAGGGGGAAAGTAGCCAGCGGCATTCACAATTGCATGTTATACTCTGTAAAGTTGAAAGCAACGACAAAGATTTTTTCCACATTCCTCTGATATCCCAAGTCTCGGGTAGGTACTTATAGTTATTTTCATTTATGCAGTGTCTTCTTACTTTATACATTCTAGCATTTGTTAAAAAATTTCTACTTTCCACTGCACATACAGTAGGCTAGCATACATATATTTTTCATTTTACATTACGTATCTCTTGTTCATTCAGCAAATCAATGTATATGTGTGTATCCTTTGCCTATCCATTGAAAATGCAAACAATGGTACCTATATTTATATTTGTGTGTTTTTGCTCATTTGTCATTTACTTCAGTGTTTATATCAAGGTTTATATTTGTCATTTATTTTTTCTTATATGTGTTACCTATTTATATTTGTTTATTTTTGGTCATTTGTCAGGGTTGGTCATTTATTAGGGTTTAATATGTATATGTGTGTGTGTGTGTATATATATATATATATACATGCATTTAATGTGTATTATGTATTTAAAAACATATACACATATATACAAATACATATATACATGTATATGTACGTATATACATAGACAAACACACATATATATGTCTATTACTCTGTTACAATACATTTTATTTGGCTGTCCAATACAATAGCCTATCATTTGTTTATATTTTTCTACTTGGACCCATTGCACATACAGCAGGCTAGCATACATATATTTTTCATTTTACATTCTGTATCTCTCGTACATTCAGCAAATCGATGTATATGTCTATCCTTTGCCTATCCTTTTAAAATGCAAACAATGGTACTAGTTAATCATTTTCTTCTGCATCTTTCACGACCCATGAAGGATCTATTCGATGATTGAAAAATTATTACTGCTTGTTTATGAAATAAATCATTCCTCTTAAACTCCTTTTCCCACATTGAATTTATGTAAGCATGTATGTATGCAGCTTCATACATACATACATATATATATATATGTATATATGTATGTATGCATGCACATACATACATACATACATATATACATATGTATGTATATATGTATGTATGTATGTACGTATGCACATACATACATACCCTAAAAAAAATGTGAATTTGGTTTTCTTTTGTGCTTAAATGATTAAATACGACTTGGTAAAGTTGATTGTCTCATGATTTTGTCTCCAGAAATGATCAGGAATTTCGTGGGTTTGAACACATGTCTATAAAAAACCCATGTCACTTTGGGCATAAATTGACAAACCCATTAAAAATAAATATGTATTTGTCAAAACCCTTGCATGGTTTTTTCCAAATTCATGTGCTTAATGAATTAATCTCATGAAACCCTTGCCTGGAATATTCTGCATCTATTTGAAAATGCACTTCTGTATTCCTGCGAGTGAGGAATTATTATTATGAAAGCCTTGGTTAATTTCTTGTGCTCTTTTTTGAAAACCCAAATCTATACAATGTGCTTTGAACATTGATATATATACATACATATATCTATGTATATATAGATATATATATATAGATGTATATGTACAGATATATGCATACATGTAACTATGTAATTATATGTATCCACAGATACATGTATACATATATTTATACAAATACATATAAATACATCTATATCTACATATATATATGTAAACCCAAATTAAATGATGCAAAAGAATCGGATACCCAACAAAAAAAATATTAGTCATATGCTTTAATCAGACCCTAATTGGGGTGTAATGTGTTTGGTGTCCGGTGCTTTAGTAAGGAGATTAATATGTAGGAGTTATTTTTAATGGGCACTAAAATGATTTTATAAGGTGCTAACCTGAATTAGACCCATTGACTTTTGAGCAGATTTGAATGTTAAAATAGATCTGTTTTCTATTTTGCAAAGTTTATACCTGTGTTTTGTACTTATATCTGTGTTTTGCAATGTTTATACATTGTTTCTCTGACACTTGATCACTTACAATGTACAAGATCATTGACAATCATGGCACCAAGGCACAAGAGGAAAAGATTGGGTGGGAGGCACTTGAATAGAGTACCTCGTGGAGTGACATTCAATGTTCCAGATGTTGATGAAGAGCCAGCAGTGAACATGGATGAGGAAGTTATTTCTGAAAATGTAGAACAGACCAATGAAAATGATGGTTTTGAACCTACTGTTCATAATACTGACGTAGAAATTGAACTGCCATCTGCTGACCAAGTGACAACCCCAGATCAGTGCATGAAAATTTGGTCTATGCATGCATGGAAAAAGCCATTGCAGATGTCGAGGACCATCGAATGTCAATAAGAGGTTTAGCGATCAAATGGGGAATCTCGCCTAGCAGTTTGTGGTCATGGCTCAATGGTGTGACATCCACAAAAAAGAGGGGGCCACCAACAATCCTGACTGACGAAGAAGAAGTTGAAATTGTGCAATGGTGTAAAGATATGGCTAATATTGGCCATGGCCTTCAAGTGTCACAGCTTAAGTCAACGGTGGCCCACATGGTTGGAGTGAGGCCTAACCCATTCACAAATGGGATACCAGGGAGGTCATGGTGGGTTGGATTTCGTTAAAGGCATCCTGATCTGACAATTCAAACACCCAAAGGAGTGGACACAGATCGAGCTATAATGTTGCGGCCCGAAATAGTTTCTTCATTCTATGATAACTTGGAGGAGTTGTACAACAAACATAATTATGGGCCCAACAACATATGGAACTGCGATGAAACAGGTGTGCAAGCTGGCAGAAATTGTGCAATGAGAGTTATTGCAAAAATAGGGACGAAATGTGTTCCATAATTAATTGCTAAAAGTAGAGAATGGATCACTGTTCTAGCTTGTGTTAGTGCAGCAGGTCAAGCTATACCTGGTTACTATTTGTTCAAGTCCAAAAGGAACATTAGAAACTATATTGTTAACTGTGAGCCAAGGGCATGCATGGCAATCCAAGAGCATGCTTGGATGACCAAAGAATTATTTGTGAATGGTTAAAACACTTCACAAAAAATGTCCCAGGAGGTGTGTCACCAACCAATAGAAAGCTTCTAATCTTTGACGGTCATGGCAGCCATGTGGCATTCAAAACGGTCGAAGAAGCAAAGACTATGGGAATAGATTTGCTCACACTTCCAACACATTGCAGCCACAAATTGCAACCCCTTGATGTTAGTGTGTTCTCACCATTTAAGAACTACTTCAAACAGCAAAGGACTATATGGCTCTCTGAAAATCCTCAACTTGACATTGGAAGGGAAGAGTTGGCAACACTTGCCAGCAAAGCTTTTGCACAAGCTTTGACTCCTAATAACATTGCAAGTGGTTTTAGAAAAATAGGAATTTGGCCATTAGATCGACATGCACTTGACTTGGATATGGGGCCAAGCCAAGCTTTCATGGTTGAAGAGGAAGGAACGACATTGGGAGCAGAAACTGAGGGTGATACAGCTGATGAAGAGGCACAGTTCATGGCAGCTGAGACTTGTTTGAGGATAGCAGGTTGGAATGAGGAACAGATTGGACAGTTTGTGGATACCTTTTCTGCAAACATTCCCCCAAATCCAGAAAACATTGAGGCAACAGAAATTCAACAAGAACCAGCAGTTCGATCATATAATCAGGCAGCTGAAAATGAAGAGAGTCTGAATCTGCCATCTGAATTTCAAGATGCAGCTTTGAACCTAGGGGTGCATCTCAATTTCACTCAAGTGGATGAAGGGTTTTCCATGCCATCACCACCGAATGTTGATCCTAAAGATGTCATCCATTACTTCACAACTGGGAGAAATTGGGAGGCTGAAAATGATGAAGAGGATGGACTCGATGGTAATGACTCAAGTGATGAAGAGGTTGACTATGTGCCATGCACACAAGTCAATGATCAGCAACCAGCAGGCAGCAGAAGCACTTTTTTGCAACTCCCAATGCAACGAGTGCGCCAATCATCTAACAAAGGTCGCAATGGGGTCCTACGCCTTAGTAGGAAGTCTCAAATTTTGACATCGGATGATTTCTTCAATTTGTTGAATGAACAAGAGGCACATAAGCAAAGAAACCAAGAACTGTAGCAAAGGAAAAGGGAGCAAATGGCTGAAAGGAAGGCAGAAACAGAAGCAATCCTCGCACAGAGGGAGGCAAACAGATTGGAGCGTGCTGCAAAAAAACAAAAAATTGCAGAGGAGAAACTGAGGCAGCGACATGAAAAGGAGCTTCAAAGGGAGCAAGCAAAGATTGCTAGACAGTTGAAGGAAAACCAAAAGCAGGCGGAAAGAGCAGAAAGAAACAGAAGTAAAGTACTCCTACAACTCCTCTTCCAAGTCAACATCCAATTTTAAGGGACATGATTAACATTTTGTCTCCAGCCTTTGCAGCTCTTAGCAGCCTACAAAATGGGTCTTCTGAAGGCTGCTCTCCACAGTTACAGCTAACTCCAGAGGCAAATCATGCATTGCTTGCTTGTATAGCAAGTGCCATACAGAACAATCCGTAGTCCTCAACATCTTCTCCAGTTGACGCGGAGTCAGTTGACCCCCAAGGACACACCACTTCATAATCAGATCTGTGGATGTCTGATTAGGATTTTTTGTTGTCAACTTTTTGACCTCGAAGTGTGCTAGAGTTTTTTTTGTAAAACTAAATGCTAGTCTATTGTATTGGACAACCAAAGGATACTAGTTTGTTGTATTGGATAGCCAAAGGATACTAGTGTCTAATTTTGTAGAACTAAATGGTAGTCTGTTCTCAACTTATCTAATTCGATGTGTTCCAATGTGTTTTTTGTATATATGAAGACTCCTTGTCTTCTTTCCAAGTTAATGATCTATGCTTTTGTGATTTGAAATCAGTTTTGTGTTTGTTGTATTCATTTATCATTGATGTGATTTAAAAATATGACTCACTAGTCTATTCAAGTTCTATGTTTTCTAAATAATGCATTTGGTAAAAGTTGAAAACATTATAATTCAAACTTTGTATTTTTCCTTACATCACACTTTTTGAAAATTCTAACTTAATAATTCAATAAGTTTCTATGTATTTTCTCACATCAATTTATTTTGAAAATTCTAACTTCACATATGTGTTTGTTTGTTGCATAGATATATATATAATATAACTATACATCTATATGTAGCATATCCATAAATTGTAACTGTAAGTGTAAGTGGAAATCAATCTAATTCTAAATTGTAAGTTTACAATGAATAAGTAAATCCCACCATAAATCAAATCCCATTGTTCAGGTTCATGAATGAACATCATCAGAAAAAAGAACATCATAAATGAACACAATGTCTAGCAGGTCACAGCCAAAGTAAACTCTTGAAAGACTTGACCTGAAATGTCATCATGCAAATTGACTTGCTCTTTACAACCTCCCTAGTTGTGTATACATGCATACATATATATAAATATATATATATATATATGTATGTACGTATATACATACATACATACATACATACATATATATGTATACACAACTAAGTATATGCATACATATAACTATACATCTATATGCAACATATCCATAAATTAATCTATTTGAAATTATAAATGTTTGAACACATACACTTGGAAATTAATCTAATTGTAAATTGTAAATGTAAGTTTACAATGAATAATAAAAATGAACATTATAAATGAACACAATGTCTATCGGGTCACAGCCAAAGTAAAGTCTTGAAAGACTTTACCTGATATGTAATCTTACAAATTGACATGCTCTTCACAACCTCCTAGCCATTTGACATGCCTGCCACAACAAACAAATATAATACAACAAACAAACATGGACAATAGTTATTGAAATAAATAAAAAGATATACTAGTTAGTAAAAAATATAGAACAATAATTGAAACTTAGAACAATTTGAACAAAAAATCCTTAATTATTTGGTGTGTTGACAAACACAATTACCAAACTGCCCACCATGAACATTGTTGCACCACCTCTCCTTGTTCTCCCATGCCTGCAAGAAAAGATTTACAACCACGGGTAGTCACAACCGAGGCTAGTAACATACAAACATCATATGACCTTTGAAATAATGCATGTACAACAACACATAATTAATCAAGTTCAATTGTGAATATAGTAGTAGAGGAGAAAAATTGTGAATGCCACTAGCTGCTATCCCTCTTATTTAGAAATTTGAATCTGACAATTGAATGCATTCAATTTGATTGTTGTGTTTCAAATATGAATTTGTTATAGCATTTGAATTTGTAGCTGCCAGTTACGTAGGTTTTTAGAGATGATATGACTGAATTCTGCACTATATTTGGATTTGATGTTCATTTGGGAAGCCTTATATATCTGTGATTTTTTGCAGGTTTGCATGCATGCATAGAGTCATACAAACATAAGCATACATGCAAACATTCATAGAAACATAAGCATACATGCATGTATTCATATAAACATATACATACATATACATTGTAGAAAATCAGTAATAGACATTGCAAAGCAGAAAAAACACCTAAATGTGTCACTTTTAACATCTAATTAAAACTCTTTTATCATTCAAATCCGCTCAAAAGTCAATGGGTCTAATTCACGTTAGCACCTTATAGAACCTTCCTTCCATCCATCCACTCCCTTCATTCCTTCCCCATTAATCTTCATTTAAGTCCATTCATTCTATATATTAATATTTTTTATGCATTATCCATTACTCACTATTTTACCACTCTTTCTTCTACATACATACATACATACACTTTACATATATATATGTATGTATATATGCCTCTATAATATTACTCTATCTATCTATACATACATACATACATACATACACATACATATATGTATGTATGTGTACTCTCTCACTATATGTATGTAATAATATATACTCCCTTTATATATATATGCTTAATATATGTACCTTTATACATACACAAAATACATATATGTATGTATGTATGTAATGTGTCTTCTTATAAACTCTATCTGATGAGACATACATGTATGTATGTACGTATGCATGTACATACATACATATATACATATATGTATAAATGTATGTATGTATGTATGTGCATACACACATAGATACATGCATACATATATACAACACATGGTGAAAAGGAGTGTAAGAGGAATGATTTATTTCATAAACAAGCAGTAATAATTTTGACATCATCAAATAAACCCTTAATGGGTCGTGAAAGATGCAGAAGAAAATGAATAACCAGTACCATTGTTTGCATTTTGAAAGGATAGGAAAAGGATACACACATATACATCAATTTGTTGAATGAACAAGAGACACATAATGTAAAATGACAAATATATGTATGGTAGCCTGCTGTATGTGCAATGGAAAGTACAAAAATATAAACAAATGCTAGAATGTATAAAGTAAGAAGACAGTGCATAAATGAAAATAACTATAAGTACCTACTTGATACTTGGGATATTAGAGGAATGTGCAGAGGATGCTTGTCATTGCTTTCAATACATACATACATATATACATGTATGTATGTATGTGCACATACATACATATATGTATGTATGTATGTACACATACATACATACATACATACATACATTTTTGTAATATGAAAGATGCAGAAGAAAATGATTAACCAGTACCATTGTTTGCATATTCAAAGGAGAAAGATGTTAGATGTTACCTGAGGCCTGTTGTATGTGCAATGGAAAGTAGAAAAATATAAACAAATGCTAGAATGTATAAAGTAAGAAGACACTGCATAAATGAAAATAACTATAAGTACCTACCTGAGACTTGGGATATTAGAGGAATGTGTAGAGGATGCTTGTCGTTGCTTTCAATACATACATACATACTTGGGTTTTCAGAAAAGTGCACAAGAAATTAACCAAGGGTTTCATAATAATAATTCCTCACTCCACCGAGGGAATAGAAGTAAGTATTCCGGATAGATCACGAGAATATATGTATGGTATGTATGTATGCAGCCCGCCGCACCCTGCGTGTACATTATGTACATACTGGTATATTATGGTATGTAGCTCAACTTATCAATATTACATACATACCACATACTGCCTCTATATATGGTATCTGCATCATATATATCTTCCAATAATGTGCACACATACATACCATACATATATGTATGTATGTATGTATTGGGTTTTTCAGAAAGGTGCAAAATAAATTAACCAAGGGTTTCATAGTAATAATTTGTCAGTCGCAGGAATATAGAAGTGCATTTTCAGATAGACGCAGAATATTCCAGGCAAGGGTTTCATGAGATCAATTCCTTAAGCAAACGAATTTGGAAAAAGCCAAGCAAGGGTTTTCACGAATTCGTTTTTGAGATAGATGCAGAATATTCCAAACAAGGGTTTCATGAGATTAATTCATTAAGCACACGAATTTGGAAAAAACCATGCAAGGGTTTTGACAAAAACATATTTATTTTTAATGGGTTTGTCGATTTATGCCCAAAGTGACATGGGTTTTTTATAGACATGTGTTCAAACCCACGAAATTCCTGATCATTTATGGAGACAAAATCATGAGACAATCGACTTTACCAGGTCGTATTTAATCATTTAACCACAATAAAACCCGTATTTGGAAAAATAAAGCGAGGGTTTTCACAAACCCATGAAATTCGTTGTCATTTCTGTAGACAAAATCATGATACAGTCAACTTTACCACGTTGTGAGCACACGGTAAAATGAGGACAGGAAATTATTTTAACCCAAAAAAACCCGTGTGTATAATGCCAGTACCATGACATTAGCAAAATAAAACAGCACATGGTGAGAAGCGTGTAAGATGAATGATTTATTTCATAGACAAGTAGTAATAATTTATCAATCGTCGAACAAACCCTTCACAGGTCTTAATCATCGAATAAACCCTTCACGGGTCATGAAAGATGTAGAAGAAAATGATTAACCAATACCATTGTTTGCATATTCAAAGGAGAAAGATGTTAGATGTTACCTAAAGCCGTGCACACGTACAGGAGCTGTGGAGAGCCTTCGCCATCTGCATCCTTCTCCATCACCGGGAAGCTTCCAGACAGAGCGCGCGGTAAAGCGAATGAATAGGATGGGATACCCACAAAAAAACATTAGTCATATGCGTCAATCGGACCCCAAATAAAGATTATTTGGGGTGTAATGTGTTTGGTGTCCGGTGCTTTAGTAAGGAGATTAATATGTAGTAGTGATTTTTAATGGGTGCCAAAATGATTCTATAAGGTGCTAATGTGAATTAGACCCATTGACTTTTGAGCGGATTTGAATGATAAAAGAGTTTTAATTAGATATTAAAAGTGACACATTTAAATTAATTTCAAAATTTAATGGTTATATTGCTTGGGGGCGTTAGGTGGCAACAAGCCCAGACGGCTTACCTCAAAAAAGTGGCACACCACGCCGCTTATATCGAATGCTACACTCGTTACCTAAAGCCAGATTCTCCGTCTCATGTCTGGCTTCATAAATTTTTTTTCCGATTCTACATACGGTTTGAATTCTACGGTTGTGCGAAGTTAGCCCTGGCGGATACTGGGTCTTCTCCCCTATCACTAGTATTATAATATTATTATTTTATCTTTTTATTATATAACGATATTATTATATTAATATTTTTGTTTTTATGTATTTACTATTATATTATTATATTATTAAGGATTGGGTTGAGTATTATATTATAGTATATTTATATTAATATTTTTTTTATTATATTTAACTATATTATAATATATAGTTAAATTAAATTGTATTATATTTATACTATTTAATATTACATTCTATAAATATTTATTATATTATGTTATTATATCTATTATTTTATAATAATATTCATTATATTATTATATATTATATTATATTATATTATATTATATTATATATCATATTAGATCATATAACTAATTGAATGGGTTTGGATTACGGGTTGATTAGGATTATGGGTCAATTATGGATTAAAAAAGAAATGTTAAAAATAATAATTTTAAAAAGCTAATAATAAATAGGGAAAACGTACCAGTAGCCGCCAGGGCTAACTTCACGCATTCATGTAGAGTGCAAAATAGGCCCGATTTCAATTTTTTTTTTGGGCTTCTTCGTAATCGAGTTAGGACCTTAAAAAGAAAAATTTGGCTTCTGGGTATTTCAAACACGTCTTGTGGAAGTCGTAAAGCGAAAGGTCGTCAAAAAGGGGATTTTTTTACCTCCATCCCCTACATCTTCACTATTTCGCCTATACCCGTTCATTACAAATCCAAACAAAAATTTAAAAAATTGCCTATTATCATTTCACCTATTTCAAGTTACGTTTGTATGCGGGCCCCATCAAAATATCACGTGGGTCCGTTAGGAGGTGGTCCCTTTACCATCAACCTCATCACATTAAAATGTTCTCCACGTGCCCCATATTCCTTCATCAAACCATGCATATGAGTTAACCATGTACCCCTTAAGCCTTCATCAAACCACGTGTACGTGTTAACTTAACCATGGGTTGTTGGGCAGTGTTAAGCCCTAAAGTCTTCATCTCCCGCGGTTTCCTTCGAGAATGTTTGTCACTACGACCACGGTTTCCTCTCTCCTGCCACCGACTTTGGCTTAGCGACCACGGCGATGACCTTCGGCTGCAGGTAACGTCTCCACCTCTCTTCACCTACAAGATTGCTTGTTTAACAGTGGAATTTTGTTGGGTTTGACGGTGTTTGAGTGCATTTTGGCATCTTTTAAAATCATTTCTGTGTATGGCATGAAGGGTTTGACTGTAATCATTTTTATTTACATGTGACTGCTGACTGGTAGAAAAATGAACCCTCGTGAATTATTTTGTCTATGTCATCGACCTTTTGACTGCTATGCCTTTTTTTGACATTATTCTATGAAGTAATCACATGTAATGTGATTTAAACAGGACATTGACGGAATTTTGACCAAGTATCATCATGAAATTTATTGGGTATATAATAAGATACTTAATCTTCAAAGATTTTTTCATTTAATCTTATATGGAGCTGCATAAAATGACTCCACCTCTCTTCACCTGCAAGATTGCTTGTTTAACAGTGGAATTTTGTTGGGTTCGACGGTGTTTGAGTGCATTTTGGCATTTTTAAAACTCATTTCTCTGTATGCCATTAAGGGTTTGACTGTAATCATTTATATTTACATGTGACTAGTGACTGGTAGACAAGTGAACCCTCGTAAATTATTATATGAAATTTAAACATTTAATCAAAACCCAAGTGAGTGCTACCAATTAATTTATATGGAGCTGCAGAAAACGTCTCCACCTCTCTTCACCTGCAAGATTGCTTTTTCAACAGTGGTTTTTTTGGGCGTCGAAAATGTTTGAGCGCTATGGTTTATGTTGACATTATTCTAAAATCCCCTCTCGCCATTCTGGAAGCTCTCGACCTTCCTCAGACTGCTCGGTTGTCCCTTCTCCAAACCATTTACCTTCCCAAACTTTGCATAGGTCTCCATGTCAATGTCTCCTTTTGACCCTTTCATTAATTGCATTGTTTTTCCCATCCTTCCTCAATCCCACTGTATAAGTGATAATGATGAGAAATCATTACGCCTCATGGCTTGAGGTTTTGAAATCATGAGTCACAAGCCCCATCATCCACAATATGAACCACTTCAAATGATGATTCTCCTTTGGTAGCACTCACTTGGGTTTTGATTAAATCTGGTCTAATTTGGTTGATTGGTAGACATCATATTACTTGTTTCTCACTTACACAGTTACACTTGCAACATCAAACAGTCCACTTTATCCAAATATTTGTTTCTAATTTCATTTTGGATGGACCAGCAATGACTCAGAGATCTAAACAGAACAGTCCACAGTTTCCCAGAAATTTGTATCTTAAATTATTGGTAAATATTTGAGAGAAAATTAAATAAAATTTTGGACCAAACTCATGCTGCCACTTGGCAATAGTTTAACAGGTTAAGCAGTGCAGTAAGCTTTCAGATTTAGCCTTAAACAATGGCTAATTAATGTAATCTAGGTATACCTCCTTTGAGTAATCCACCAGATGAGAGGAGGGAAATAAATAATGTTAACATACCATTGTTTTCTAATGAAGTGGAGCATGTTAAAATTTCAAAAGATCTTTTTCTTCATCAAGTGAACCAGATAATTTTCATTGAAACTGCTTTAGTTTTTCTAGACCACTACATTGTTATCTAATAAAGAAGCTTCCATAAAAACAGATCTCTTCCTTACATAGACGAAACTAGCAATGCAGACTGTGAGGACTCTATAACAAATGAATTTTCTCATAAATTTCCACAAGTATAAATCCAAAATTCTAATGGTTGCTTGTTGAATTCTAAAACTTGGGTAATTTTTTATTTTGGTTTTACTGTGAAAAGTGTAGTAAACTATTATATGTTACTTTTCAATAGTTTCACATAATATATATTTTATGGTCAAAATGCTTCCCTGCTGCCACTATAGTTACACCTCTTGGCATAATTACTCAAACAAGGGCACCCTCAAAATTTATTCACATGAAACCAAATTAAAATGTATTACATGGAGAAACAATTAAACAACGATATAAGGAAAAAGTACCTCAGTTCATCTCACCAGACTAAGAAAATGGACCGACCAGATGAAATTAAGCAAACAATGTCCAAGTTAAATGGCTGACACTGTGTATACAATAGAGTCACCAAAATGTTGCCCAAAAAAAGATGCAGGCAACTTCAAAATCGATGTATTGTTGTATGTGGAACTAACATAAAATAGAACATGAAACACATTTCCTTTCAACTTGCCACTAATAAAAGGTAAAAGGTAAAGGTATCTTATCTTAAATCTTTTAATGTGACAACCTAACTCCCTGCAAATTTTCTAATCCATCTGTTTCAAAAATTTGACTTTATGTCTATCAAACGTATTCTAGACTTCAAGTGGTTGAAATGTTGTCTTCCATGCAAACAACCCAAGCTCAAATTTTAACTTGAATTCAAATATTTGCAGCAAACAGGTTTTTGTCTCATGACCAAGCTGAGGAATGCAACAAGCCTTGCCAACTCCTCTACAACATAAGCAAAGAATGAAGGGGAGACGTACTTAACCCTTTAACTACTTAACCCTTTAACTCTTCCCAAAAATCTTTAACCAACTCACTAGTCATCTAATCCACTAAATGGTTTAATTTATGCATATAATTGTAGTCATAACCATGTATATGAAATCTAAATCATATAATAAAAACAATTTGGAGAATTGAATTCTAAAATATGTATAATCTGATGGGTGGTATACCTATATCTATATAAGACTGTACATATGTAATCTGATATATATATATATATACATACATATATATGTATGTATACATATATACATACATATATATGTATGTATATATATATATACATATATATGTATGTATAGATGTATACATACATATATATGTATGTATATATGTATGTATATATATATGTATAATCTTATATGGATAATAATGGTGTAAATGAGGAAGGAAACCGCAAGAGATGAACACTTTAGGGCTTAAAGCTACTCAGCAACCTATGGTTAAGTTAACATGTACGCGTGGTTTGATGAAGGCTTAAGGGGTATGTGGTTAACTCATATGCATGGTTTGATGAAGGAATATGGGGCACATGGAGAACATTTTAATGTGATGAGGTTGATGGTAAAGGGACCACCTCCTAACGAACCCATGTGATATTTTGATGGGGCCCCCATACAAACGTAACTTGAAATAGGTGAAATGATAATTGGTAATAGGCAATTTTTCATTCAACACACCATTGTTTGGAAGGAAAATACAAATGTGAAAGTCAATCACCACAATTCAATGCATTCAATAAACACATTCTAATGATTTTATAAGAGGCAATTTCCAGTGTCATTTTCACTACGAATTTTCATATGCTTTCACAGCATATCCTATACAAAACTCAGGCATAGATGGCCACTGCAAAATGAAATGACAGATTGTTTCCCACAAAAAATTCAAATATGAAACTCACCCACCACAATTCAATGCATTCAATTAACCCATTCGAATGATTTTTTAAGAGGGAATTCCCACGGTCATCTTCATTACGAATTCCCCCTGCTTTCACTGAATATCCTCTACAAACTTCAAAGCTTACTAAGGCAACTTCTGCACATTCCTCTTAAAAGGGAGCTTATTCATGTTCGTACACCTAGAATAAGTAAATTCATGTTTTTATTTATCAGTATACTGGATTTACATTTATGTTGTATGTTTCATTGTTCAATATACTCTTTTATATTTATGTACTCAGTGTCTACATTATTTTCAGCGATACATTATTTTCCACTAATTTTATGAGTTTCAATAATTAGATTACATATTTGTATATACATATACATATATGTATTTGCAAACCAGATCACCGAAATATACTGCTACATCGATCAAAAAAAAAAAAGAATATGGACATCATCAACTATCCATATTTCTAGGAAAAGGTGGCGGCGTGATATATCCGCCTGTAGTTGAGTCAGGTCCACTTGTAGGAGGTGATACTTGGTTAATACCTCCTTGAAGGCATGTTGCTATTTGAGCAAGTAATGCCTGGCTTACATTAGCAGTCAATCCCATTTGTTGTGAGCCACTCCCAACATGCATATTGTTGATGGCTGTAAAGGCTGGTGTCAAAATGCTCATCATATCAAGCATGATAGGATGATGGGTGGGTATAGGATCCCGCACTGTTGACTTACGTTTTCTCTTCTCTGCTTGTTTTGCTTTCTTTTTTGCTTCCTTTTGTAGACGTTTAGCCTTGGCCTGCTCTTGTCGAATGGCTTTCTCTTGCATTCTTATCATTTTATGCTCATCTTCTATCGCTTTCCTTGCTTGCTTCTCAACCCTTGTTGCTTCCTTTATAATTGCTTCTGCTTCACGGTTTGCATTTCTCTGCAACATCTGCTCCTTCTTACGTTGTTGCAACTCCTCTTGCCTTTTCTTCTCTGCCTCTTGGTGGCCGAACAATTCGATGAAGGCGTCAGATGTTAGTACTTGGGACCCCCTACTAAGGCGAAGCACTCCCGAACGACCTCTCTGTGATGTTCCTTGCACCCTTTGAACTGGAAGTTTCAATAATTTGTTGATTGGTCTTGTTGTTTGCGATCCATCATGTGGGGTGCATGGCACAAACTCAGCTTCTTCCTCACTAATAGCATTGTCATCTTCACTTTGACCATCACTATGCTCTTGCCAATTCCTTGCATTAGTGAAGTGATGTATTACTTCAACTAGATCAAAGTGTGGTGGGGAAGGCATAGAGAGGCTGACTTCTTCTTCGGTTGGATTTATTTGCACTCTAGGGTTTGTGGATGCTTCATGCATCCATTCTGATTGGCTAACTTGAGTTGGAAAACTCAGGCCTGTTGATGTAGTGGTTGTATCTTCAGTGGAGGGTGCAATAACTGATTGAACTTCTGGTTGGAAATTTGCTAAAACTTGTTGGATTTCTAGTTGAATGTGTGTTGTAGCTTCATTACCCCCATTGCATTCTGCTGCAACATCACTTGCCACTTCCCTTGCGTCATATTCCCTCACAAAACCATCTATTACATCCTCATTGTAACCAAGAAGACACAAGCATGTCTCTGCTGCCATAACATCGTCTTCAGTTTCCATTGTGACTGGTTCATCTTCTATTCTAGGAGTTGCAACATCATCTCCAACAACATAGCCCTCACTTGGGCCCATGTCGTTGTCAAGGGCTGACCGATTAAGAGGCCATATTCCTGTTCTGTGGAACCCACTAATAATGTTACTTGGTTTCAAGGCTTTTCTGAAAGCTTGGCTTGCAAGACTTGCCAACTCTTCACGTCCAATATCAATATGTGGGTTTGTAGCCTGCCAAATAGTTCTTTCCTCTCTGAAATATGCCTTGAATGGAGCAAAAATGCTAACATCCAATGGTTGCAGCTTGTGACTGGTATGAGCAGGTAGCATTAGCAGGTCTATTCCTAATTTTTGTGATTGTTCAATGGTCTTGAAAGCCATGTGGCTACCATGACCGTCAAAAATGAGAAGGGCCATGTTTGTTGGTGAAACCCCACCGGGGATATTAGCTGCAAAATGGTCTAACCATTTGAGAAATAGTTCCTTTGTCATCCACACATGTTCTTGGACTGCCATCAATTCCCCTACCTCATAATTAAAGATATAGTTTTGCATGTGCCTCTTTGATTTAAACAAGTAGAACCCGAGAATGCTTATCCCAGCTACACTTACACAAGCCATCACTGTGATCCACTCTCTGCTTTTTGAAACCAAATGTGGTACACATTTTGTACCCAATTTGGCAATAACTCTCATGCCACAATTCCTACCAGCCTAAATACCAGTCTCATCGCAATTCCATATTCAACTTGTTCCATATTGGTTACGTTTGATCAGGTTCTCGAGGTTGTCATAGAATGCTTGCACGACAGAAGAACGAACCATAATCGCTTTGTCACTGTCCACTCCTTTAGCTGTTCTGATTGTCAAATCTAGGTGCCTTCTTCGAAATCCTCCCCACCATGACCTCTCGGGGACCCCATTTGTGAAAGGATTGGGTCGACTTGCTGTTATATGGGAAACGATGGCTTGTAGTTGATTTACTTGCAGTCTGTGGCCCAATCTTGCTATTTCCTTGCACCATTGGACAACTTCAATCTCCTCCTCTTCAGTTAAAATTGTATGTGGACCCCTCCTCTTTGTGGTGGTTTGTCCTAACAGCCACACCCTCAAACTGCTAGGTGGCATACCCCACTTGATTGCTGCTGCCCTGATTGACATGTTTTGTTCTTCAACACTCTTAACTGCTCCTTCCATATCAACATATGTCCACTGCCTAATGGGTACAGGTGGGGGCAATTGCACAGCAGGTTGAACATTTGGCTGAACAGGAGGTTCGGCTTCTGTTGTGTTGGTGGCTTCATCTGCAGAGTCAGGAACATCTTGTGGGCTGGGATTTGCATGAACTTCCTCATCAGGCTTTATTTCAATGAAGTGCACCCTACGAGTAACTCTAATTGCACATTTTCCTCTTCCTACAACCCTTGTAGTCCTTCTAGCAGGTGCCATAATTTTCCAGTTAACCTGCACAGACAATAAAAATTGAATAAATTGTTAGTGTAGCAAAGAATAACATGAGATTAGTTCATAGAATAATGTCAACAGAAATCATAGCACTCAAACATTAACGACGCCCAAAAAAACCCACTGTTGAAAAAGCAATCTTGCAGGTGAAGAGAGGTGGAGACTTACTAATCAAGATTTCTGGATAAAACTCTGTGCAATTTTTCTTCATCAATGTTTCAAATCATACTCCATGATCTAAAACGTTGATGAAGAAAAATTGCACAGAGTTTTATCCAAAAATCTTGATTACTAATGGTCATGGATTGTGGAAACATAATGTTATTAAGAGGTGGAGACGTTTTCTGCAGCTCCATATAAGATTAAATGAAAAAATCTTTGAAGATTAAGTATCTTATTATATACCCAATAAATTTCATGATGATAATTGGTCAAAATTCCGTCAATGTTCTGTTTAAATCACATTACATGTGATTACTTCATAGAATAATGTCAAAAAAAGGCATAGCAGTCAAAAAGTCGATGCCATAGAAAGAATAAGACATAATAATTCACGATAGAATAAGATAGAATAAGATAGAATAATTCACGACATAATAAGATAGAATAAGACAGTCAAACCCTTCATGCCATACACATAAATGATTTTTAAAGATGCCAAAATGCAATCAAACACCATTGAACCCAACAAAAATCCACTATTGAACAAACAATCTTGGAGGTGAGAGAGGTGGATCAAATTTGTACTGGTCACATGTAAACTCTACACGGCTTGATATGAGGAAACAATACATGGCATGACTATATATATATATATATGTATATATGTATGTATGTATGTCTACAGTCTAATAAGAATATGACAGAATAAGACTAAATAATTCATGAGGGATCATTTTTCTACAAGTCGGCAGTCACATGTAAATAGAAATGATTACAGTCAAACCCTTCATGCCATACACATAAATGATTTTTAAAGATGCCAAAATGCAATCAAACGCCAGATTCTTACCAGATTTATATATATATATATCTATACAATCTACTATGATGAAACCCTACACATTCTTATCAGATTATATATATATATATATATATATATACAATCTACTATGATGATACCGTACACATTCTTATCAGATTATATATATATATACAATCTACTATGATGAAACCCTACACATTCTTATCAGTTATATATATATATATACAATCTGCTATGATGAAACCCTACTATTATTAAAGACGGATTTAGAATATAACTATGATATGATTAAAAAATGGGTAATGCTGATGTTATTATATTTGATGTATGGTATAATGTTGCTATTATAATCTTTGATTTATGATGAATGCAGGTGAAAAAAATGTAACTACGATATGATTAAATAATGGATAATGCTAAGTTGAACAGTTGACTGAAAGCAAAATTATTGGTATGCTTGAAAATAATGTAAACACTGAGTACATAAATATAAATATAATGTAACTACGATATGATTAAATAATGCTAAGTTGAATAGCTGAGTGAAAGCAAAATTATTTGTATGCCCGAAATTAATGTAAACATTGAGTACATAAATATAAAAGATTATATTGAACAATGAAACAAACAACATAAATGTAAACATTAAGCCTGATAATAATGTAAACACTGAATATATTGAATAAATAAAATATTATGCCTGATAAATATAAAAGAGGCTATTGAATAATGAAACAAACAACAAAAATGTAGAACAGTATGGCTGAAAAAAATGTAACCAGTGAGTACTTAAATAGAAAAGATTATATTGAATATTGAAACAAATGTAACCAGTGAGTACTTAAATAGAAAAGATTAACCATGAATATTGAAACAGACAACATAAATGTAAAACAAAGAGGCTGAAAATAATGTAAACACTGAGTACATAAATATAAAAGAGAATATTGAATAATGAAATAGACAACATAAATGTAAATCCAGTATACTGATAAATAAAAACATGAATTTACTTATTCTGGGTGTACCGACCTGAATAAGCTCCCTTTTAAGAGGAATGTGCAGAAGTTGCCTTAGTAAGCTCTGAAGTCTGTAGAGGATATTCAGTGAAAGTAGGGGAGAATTCTTAATGAAAATGACCATGGAAATTCCCTCTTAAAACTTCATTCGAATTGGTAAATTGAATGCATTGAATTGTGGTGGGTGAGTTTCAAATTTGAATTTTTTGTGGGAAACAATCTGTCATTTCATTTTGCAGTGGCCATCTATGCCTGAGTTTTTCCATGGCCTTTAGGAAATTAATTTTATATTTGGTTTAATTGTCAAAATAGGCGGCTCTATTGAATTCAATCAAATATATGAATTATACTATGTTTTTTGGTATATTAGGGAGCCTTCCACTATTAACTGTTTATGCAGGTACCAGAAGTAGATGGAGTTAATGCATGAAGATGTCAAGGGATGTGTGGGTGATTGTGCAACTGATAGCTTATAAAGTTGTTAAATGTTTTGTATTATGTCAAAATGTGGACCATTAATTGTTTATAATGTTTTAAATTATGTGACATTGTGCACCATTAACTGTTTATGTATACATGTAAATACAATGCACTAGAAGCTTTAAGCCACTTACATGGAGTGGTTATTGTAAACATCAATGTACCTTTTTTAATTCATAAATGACTTTATTTTGTGCAAGTTGACTTGTGCTGAAAACATAATTGTACCAATATATGTTTAAATTTGTTTTTTTTTGTTGGTTGGTTACAGACTAAGTAGTGAACATATACTGGTGTAATGTCTAATTTTTTATTGGCATAACTACAACATTTTAATGACTAAAATGTAAACGGATATTGGGGGGACAAGTGAACGAGGAGTAAACGACAATTGGATCATGAACGACAATCAAGGGTTTTCCCCTAATAGACTTATTAAGTTAACAAATAAGTAAAATAAAAAAGTAAAAGTAAAACTAATTTTAAAATTTATTAGAATTGAAAAATTAATAAAATATAATTCTATTTTCATTTCAAAATTTTCAACTTCTTGTGTCTTTGTTTTTAAAACAAAAAGCTTACTTTTAAATTGTTAAATCATATCAAAAATAAAAGTATATAGGAAAAAAATGATTAATGACAAGGAAAATGTGAACACTCAGATAAATTGCATCGATCTTCCATCCTTCTCCCCATCTACCCTTCACTCCCTCCCCCTCTCTTCAATATTTAAATTAAAAATATATACTATATTGTAGTCATTGTCTATTATATTATATTGAATAGTTTATAAAAGATAAAATAATAAATATATAATACATTTTTATATTAAATATATATTATTAAACAATAAATATATATAATTATTTATAGTGAAATATTATTTTAAAAATATAGTTAATAATAAAATAAGTATAATATTAAAATATATACTATTTATTCATTACATATATATTATATTTAATAATTTATATAATATAAAATAATAAATATAATTATAGTATAATTTTTTATATAAAATACATAATTATAAAATATTTTGTTTTATAATATAATAATATTTTAAAATATATTTAGTAATTTGTATTATATAAAATATAATAATAAAATAAATACAACATAAAGATTAAGCCAAGCACTCAATAGTTTAGAATATGGAATTATCTTAAATTGATGTTTCTTACCTTGTACACATATGGCTAGACTAATTGACACCTCATACTACCTTTGACTCTTCAAGATGGTGTATCCAGAGTGTTGGAAAGATAGAGCCAAGACATTTCCATTTGGTTGTTAAATTAAAAGGATAACCTAATGGAGGCGAATGGTGAAAACCTACAAGGCTATTGAAGGTTGGTAGTAAGAGAATGTATCCTTGAGTAGAAAAAACTTAGTTAGAGTTACCATAGACTGATAGAATATTAGTGTAACATATACATGGTGTGAATGAGGTATATTACCTAACTAGATTCCTTTTACCTAAACTATTCTCACTAGTATAGTTAAGTTTACTTAGGTAATTTAATATGTATGTCTCATCCTATTGGCTTAAGACACATGCCATCTTCCTTTTCCAAAGGAGAACCTTTTATGGAGAAAACTAAATGTGCATATATTGAAAAAAAAGTGGGCATGATGAAAATCAATACTATGTAAAAAGAATGATGAGTTGAAGCATCTTCTAGAAAAGAACAATATCAAATTTCATTTAATTATGTTAGTCGGTTCATCTTATTCTCCTTCATCATCACAATTAGAGAATAGAAAGGGAAAGGAAATTGTAGTAGCTATACATTTGAACCATCAATTTTGTTGTTCTATGGACTTCTCTTCCACTCTTAGGGTTTTTCACCTAAAAGGAGAGAGATAGAACACTAAAATTGAGGTGGTTCACTCAAACTAAGGATTGCATGATATAATTGTGACTAAATGTAATGATCTAGATGCAAAGAAATGATAAAATAGATTGATTATTTATGCAAAATCAATGAAATGTAGATTGTTTGAAAACACATTGTGTAATGCAAAAACACCTAGAAATGAATAACAAACTGAAACAGAAATGGATGAAACTGAAAGTGTGCACCTGAGATATTGATGAAGACTGGAAATGATATCTAGAATGTTGTTGATCCTAATTTTTAGGCCTGGTGGGACTCATTCGCCATTCTAGGGAAATTAGTCCTAGTTCTGAGAAACTGTTTTGAAACTTGTTTCAGACAAATGGGTATCCAAAAATACAGAAAACCAAAATCATTCCTGCAAGTGGGACTCATTCACCACCCATGGAGAATGAGTCCACTTTTGAATTTTTGAAGATTCAAAAGAGGAAATAGGAGCTCTTGGTCTACACTTTGGTTCTCTACAGGTGTCTGCTTCCAAAACTTTGATTTCTAAACCTAAAAGTGACTTTTTTGTTGATATTTTGACTTGGTCAACAAGGAGATGTCTTCAACAACTTTTCAATACAATCTTCAATGATTTATAAGCCTCCAAGATGCCTAAATCTGCAAACACACAAGAAAAGAAGGAGAAATGTTGGATGTTAGGGCATGGGGGTTTGCCTTGGTCAAACCCCTTTTTAGGTAATAAAAAAAAATGATAAAAGAATGTAATGAAGCATGCAAAAATGGAGTTATTACCTTTCCATGATGTTTGATCATGAATGTTTGAAACAAAACATGAAGAGTCTGCCCTTGAATGTCTGAAAAATACTATGATCTTGGTGACTTGAGATGATAAAACCCTAACTTGCTTGACTTGAGATGGAAGAATGATGGGTGAATAATGAAGAATGGTTACGATTTAGGGTTTAGAGACTTAATTTTATAGGAAATTCACCTAATTTACCCATAAATTAGATCCCCAAGGCCGATACGAAGAAAAATAAAACTTAAATTCCAAAATTTCCCGCTCAAAAGTCAAAATGGGCAAGATGGGATTGATTCGCCACCTTAGGTGAATGAGTCCCACCTGGTAGGGACTCATTCACCACATATGGTGAATTAGGCCCAGAGGGGCCCATTTGCTAGCTAAGATGCTAGGAAGTAAGGAAATAAGGTTTATATGATGACTTTGTCAGTTATTTCATCAAATTATGCCTCAGGATGCACAATATGGGGTAATAGGGGCCTATTTAATGGTGATGTGAAGGTCAATTAGGGCTTGGGACACATAATTCAATGTGAAAGTGTGATTAAATACACTTTACAACACTAAAATGAGGTCCACATATCCTATAAAGGCATAACATCCAATGTGAATGTGTAGGACACATTACAACACTAGATTAGCATTAAGTTTATTTTACAAGCCTTTTAGATTGATGTAATAATGCATTTAAATATATTTTATAATGTTGAATTAAGGAAAATGGGTTCATTAGGTCTAGAAAGGTGTGAAAGTCTTTTAAAAAACATTTACAAGACATCAATAAATACATTTGAAAGGGTCCAAGACCTAGTGTGGATGTGAAAATCACCTCACAACACCAAATCAAGACCTCATTAAGTCTAATTTATCATGAATTATTCCCAAATCAAGTAACTTTCCTTTTTTCTATGGTACATTTAGCCCCCACTTTAGTGAGAGGATGAACTTGCTTCAAACTCACACTAAAGTAGACATTCAAGACAAATCCAAGTGTACAGATGCAGATGAAAAAGAATGGCAAAGATCAAGAAGGCAGTCAAGCCCCCAGGATCCAAGATTCTAAGTCAAACCATCAAGATACATAATCATACAATGGCAAGAGAGGAAAACAGGGTGGAAAAGATGCACTCACTCTAGGGCCATAGAACATAAGGTCGCCTAGGGTTGAGTTGTCCCAAAGAAGTGGTTTAGTGAGAAATTCATGCCAGTGTGTCAGCTTCCCACCATATAATGAGAAAGTCATGCCAGTGTGTCGGCTTTCCATTATACTAAACATACCAAAGTTATGCTCCTGATAACATTGATAAGGCACCACAATGTAATGCTTTTGAATGATATGTAAAAAATTTGTTAAAGGGGATTTTTCTTTGTTCATGTAAGGTCTTCTTCTTAGGGAGCATTGTGCCTAATGTCTCCAAGGGAGGATAAGTCAGGGTGTCAAATCGTTATCCATGGGATGCCTCATTCACATCAAGCCACTTAAGTTGATCATACACTCTTGGAAGGCATCAAACCGAATGACACCACCAAGAAGAGGACACATCGCAAGAAAAAAAAATCACACCATGTAATTTGCACAAAGATATTGTCTATGTATGCCCCCCACTTTAAAGCAGTTGCTAACACCATTACTGTGAGCAATTGTTTTAAAGTAGAAGAGAATATGAGAGCTTATTCGAAAAGCCCTATGTCAAGCCATATGTTTTCGATAAGCTATGTCATGAAGAAAGGGAGTATGTCACATGCAAGTCAATCTTAGGACATGTCATCCACATCTCAACCTTGATCTTATACGTTCATGAAAGGTTAACGATTAGTTAAAAGAGACAATGACAAGTGACATATAGGGATAAGGTTGTCGAACCCCTTTCCCCCACTTATTGCAGGACAAGGGTGAGCCTAGAATGGATGATGGTATGCTACCTCTTGTGATGGATGCAAAACATGCAATAGTGAGTATGCTACTATCCTACAACTATTGCATGGCAAGGAGCAACAACTAATGTTATTTATTTGGATAAGGAAATAAATTTTCGGCTTGATTGGATTTGATTGTATATACTTCATTATATATGTGAGCAATGTCATTGGAACTTGGTTGGTATGAAACATTATTCTTAGGTGGGTAAAGGATAAGTTCGGGTTGGTGTTGAATTTTTTTCTTGTGTGATGGTGGGTAAAGAATTAGAGGATTCTTAGGATGTCCCATGAGGTATGTATGTAGTTCATTGATCGAGGGGGATCTAATGGACACTTGCGCATTCATAACCTCAGTGGTCTTGGTTTGATGTATCCCTAAGGAAGACATATCATTTTCTTGCACCATAATAGTCATTCTAAGAGGAAAATTTGTAGGGGAACAACAATCCAAATGTTCTTGACTTTCAAGGATTGGTTCATCCAAAACTTCATCATCATAAGTAAGGGAGCTATCCATGGTTGAATTGTCTTGTTCTATGATTTTTTTCCACATAATATTCTCATGATTTTCATCGATTGGATCGTGTAACACCATAATATCATCTTCACTAATAGGAGAGATATTAGGAGAGGGGAAAAGTTGATTGTTGTCCATAATCTCATTGTCTTGTGCCATAACATTTACCCTAGTAGGAGAGATTTTAGGAAAGTGACAATCAAGAGGTGCATCACATGTCATGGTTAGATATTGTAAAGAAGCTTCATCACAAAGAGGGGAGACATGAAGGGGAGGACAACTAGGATTTTCATGTGTGTCAATGATTGGATCTTCTTGTTCAAATAGACCCTTCCAATTGTTAGGAACATTAGGAAGGAGAGAAATAATGCTATAACTCTCAATCATTGGGTGTCTTGATACCAACATATCCTCCTCACAAATGTATTTGTCATGATCATTCATAGAAGCATTGTCACAAATAGAGGAGGTGTTGGGAGATGAAGGGAGACTAGATAAAGTGGTGACAATGCATTCATCTTGTATTGTTATACTATCTTCCCAAGGGGAATGAGGAGAGGGAAAAACAAGACCTTCATGATTCTCAACGATTGTATCTTCTTTCGCTAAGATACCTTCGTCACTAAAAGGAGACGTATCGGGAGAAGTACAATAATTATCATCATGTTAAATATCTATGTTTGTATTCCCTTCTAACACATCATCCACACAAATAGGAGAGATAGGAGGGAGTGTAAGTTTAAGACAAGCATTAACATTTTCATTCTCTTGTGCTAAGAGACTATCATAACTAGGGAATGCATTGAATGAACGACTAGAATGCTTGTTAACTATCACAACTGTTGAAACACAACTCAAATATTGGATCCCTTCCCTGCACCAGTATCATCACAAATGACTGAAACATAAACCAATGCTAATGACTAGCATATATATATTATTTATTAATAATATATATAAAAACGTTGAGAGATATTCTTCTCGAGGCACCTATTGCACTTTTATGTGAGTAATGGATTAAAAAAATTGCAAAGATTGAAACTAACATTTTGAAATAACAATCTATGATAACTCAAAATTAAATGTAAAAGGTTGAAATGAAATGTAATTTTCAGATAATAATTGATTGATTATGCTATGTAACAATATGAGGATGCAAATGTGAAATTTAAACCATGCATGAAATGAGCTAATTTAAGCTAGATCTAATAAAATACATGTTACAGAAACTCAACTAACTGATATAGGTAGGTAATGGCACAAAACAAAAGTTGAAAAATAGGGTTTGTAGTTTTGTAAAGGGCAGTTTCAGGGGTGAAAAGGGACTGATTCGCCCAAGGTGGCGAATGAGTCCCAGTATGGACTTTTTTCAAAAAAATTAGAAAATTTTGAGTGATTTGGATGTTTTTTGAGTGTTATGATGTAGACCTAAGTTAAAAATGCAGAATTTCAGAAAATTTAAATGAATTTAGATGCCAACAATGCAACCTAAATGTACTTTTTATGAATGCAAAATTTGAAACCTAGCATGCCAATTAACTAATGCAAAGTCAATGCAAGGCTAGATCTATGATGAAGGACTCCAAATAAAAAAAGAGAAGTATTCAAAAAGTGGGTTCACTGGGTTCACCAAAATGAACCATCACTTCATACGATGTGTTTGTTACTTTGTGGATGACATTGGGTGTGATGTCTCTTAGCATATTACATTCCTCTTGGTGGCCTAATGCGATGCACTACATCCCCTAAGTTGTGAATATTTTATTCTTTGATTGGTCCTTTCTTGGAGACGTTGGACACAATGTTCCCTAAGTGATAGACCTTGCATGAACTTAACAAGACTCCTTTGAACATCTTTTTACATGTTACATTTTTACATTTTTCCACCTTGCATAACACAGCTTGCATGCTTGTGGTACCTTTGCATTTGTTCATGAGTTCTAAGCATACAAAGCTTTGCTTCTCATGAAGCACGAACTGACATTTTCCTTTGTGGTGCCTTGTTAAAGTTATTAGGAGGTATAACTTTGATATGGTTGAGTGGGAAGCCCATTCAGTAGCATGACTTTCCCCATAGCCACCTATGTGTTTGAGAGTGCATACCAACGAGAATATGTATTTCACCTCTTGGGCCTTCTCACCTTGCGGACCGTCATGAGTTTTGTCACCCCAAAGTGAGTATGCATTTTCTTTTTCTCATAAACAACCTAGATCCAATCCACAACTAGTTGGACAAACGATCAAAGCTTGATCTGAATCTCCCTTTTCTTCTTTTATTTCATGCATGTGTTCCTTTGTTCTTATGTTTAGTTTTCCATGGGATCTTCATCCTGGGGGATTGATCATCCCTCTTGATCGTTGTTATTCCATCTTGCTAGTGTAAGTGCATTTGGATCCTTCTCGATATGCATGGCTACTTTAGTGTGAGTTTGAAGCAAGTTCATCCTCTCACTAAAGTGGGGGCTAAATGTACCATAGAAAAATGGATCATTGCCATTTTCATGGTCTTTTAGTTTTTTCTCTCATGATGTTTGACTTATTTTGCTTTGATTTAATGTTGCAATGTAACTTAAACATTCACATTAGGTCCTAAAAATTCAAATTATGATGTCTTGTGAAGGTGTTGTAACACATTTCTACACTTTTCTAGACTCTTCTCATTACAATTCATCTAAAAATCACCTTTTCATCACTTATCAAGTCCTATTTTAAAGTGTTGTAAAGTCTTGTAACAAGATTTCACACTTTTCTAGGCTTGTTTTCACTATTTACACCTTTCTTATGCTTTATATGACCCCTTTATGCACTCATAAGACTTAATTAAGTGTATTTTTGAATGTAAACCCAACAAACAACATTAAATTCAACTTAATTCCTGACACCCACTTGCAAGCCCAAGGTGGGAGCCATTCGCCATGGGTAGCGAATGAGTCCCTTTTGGCTCCAAATTCAAAATAATTCAAATTTCCTTTCAGGTTTTTATTTAAGAATACCTTATGTTGGCCTATGATGAGGTATTATCGGGTTATTAGGGCATAAGTGTGTATAAATAAGTGTTTTTCCATCCATTTAACATCTAATTCATTCAAGCATTCATTTTCATTCACTCATCAATTAACATTCATTCACTCATCAATTAAAATTCTTCAACAAGGTTGTGGTGAGTTTAGGACACTTGCATGTTGTTTATTCATCATTCCTTGTTCATTTCATTTCATTTCTTTATTAAGGGTTTGATTACCAAAGTGGGATTTGACCAAGGAAAATCCCCAAAACCTAACCCTTAACCATTTTTCCCCTTTTGCATGTGTGTTTGTAGACTTTTGTATGCAGATTTGTCAAGCAATTAGGTGTTGAAAAGTGGGAAAAAAGTCAACAAAGTGTTTCAAGTAAACTAAACCCTATTTCAAGCTTGGAGACAACCTACAGTTCATTTTCTGTAGATTTGACTCTGTGAACCTGACAAGAAGACAAGTGCAGATTTGGAGCTACATAATTGACCTTTGATTTCACAAATTTTTGGAGGAGGACTGATTCGCCATCAGTGGTGAATGATTCCCACCTTAGGGCTGAAAAAAGATGGTTTTGTCATATTCCAGTTCCCGACAGTTGGAAAGCAGTTTTCCAGTATTTTTGTCAGTAGCGAGACTGATTCGCAATCAGTGGTGAATGAGTCCCACTGGTAATTTACAGTGATTTATTCTAGCCTTCAGAGCCTTATAGATTCATCATTCATTTCCTAGATGCACTTTGTTCAGCCTCTTTCAGTTCTGTTTATGTTTGTTCATGTTTTAATTCATTCTTGTATATCTCACTATGTTTTCAAACATTGCATATTTCATTTGTTTTGCATTAATAATCAATCAATTTCATAACTTTTTTGCACTTAAATCATTACATTTAGTCTCAATTACATCATACATTCCCTTATTTGAGTGAACCACATCAATTTCGGGGTTCTATCTCTCTCCTTTTAGGTGAAAGATCCTACGAGTGCAAGAGAAGTCCATAGTACACCAGAAAATTGACGGTTCAATATTTTAATTCAATAATATGGATTCTTGATTCTAGATATTCTCATCGTATGGCCTCATCATAGAGCATGCTATCTTCATTTGAGACTTTTTCTGCATCAAACATCCTAAAGGATAGCAACACATAAATGATTGGTTTTGTGAGAGGGCCCATTGGAATGGGTGAGGGATCTTTCAATGTTGTCCTTTGCATTCCTTCATTATCCAAAAATATCCTTTATATCTATCAAATCAAACATAATGAAACAAAAAAGAGTGTTGAGTTTACACCAAGTTAAGTGATTAGTCAAGATTTACAAAGAAAATATATTGTTATAATTGGAGAGGTTTGGATCATTAATCTAGATTGCACTCCTCCTACTTTTATCTTGATGATCCTTTGAATGATATTAACACATAGGAATCTAGTTTGAATAATTTTAGGAGGTACAATATGGTCATTTGAACCATCAAGTCCTTTCATCAATTAAGGTTCTAGATACATGTGTTGATATCACAACTCCTCTATCACCTATTGCTTCATCTAGGTTTAGAGTTACTACATTCATGGATTCTAGTGATTCTTTATAGTAGGTACATATTAATATTCAAGATATAGTTCATTCAAATGAGCACTTGATAGGTCTTGTGGGTTTATTTTATGAGTCCTTTCTTGTAGATTTAGAGGACCCATTGAGGATATCCATCTTCACTTTATTTTTAGCTCCTACAAAGTTGCATCATCTTATTTGGATATTATTCTTTCTCCAAATATTCATTTATAATAATTTCACATTGGTTTGAAGATCGTTCAGTACCATTCAAAGGGTTCATCTTCATCTCTTAAATTTTGTCTACATTTGTCTCTATAAGGTTCTCATTTTTCACTCTCTTTAATAAGGCCTTAAACTTCTTATTTGACTGTGGCATCTTTTGGCACTAACATGGCAACATTTGAGCACTTTCTAGAGAGATCATACATGTTGATATTTATTCCCTCATATTACTTTATAGAATGATAAGACATCATGCATATATCCTTTTCTATTTCTTTTTAAAAGGAGAAACATTATCCAGTATTCTTGGATCTTCATCGTCATTGTTTGTTGAACATCCACTATCATTGTAGGATATTATACATTGTACAAGGGAGGGTTCTGCACCGTATCTCTTTTTCTCTCTTATGGAGGGGGGATCTATTATACATTAGTGACAAAAGTGGCCCTTATGTGATCATCTCGAGTCCTTCCTTCCTTCTTTCACTTTTTAGTTTCTATTTTGGAGAGCCCGTTAAAATTTTGTATGTTTTTTTCTCCATTTTGTGAGAAATTTATTTGTACATGGGTATCTAAAATAGTCTCATAACAAAGCCAAATCCTTGCATATTTTCATTTTTTTATCATTCTCCATTATTTTATACTTGGATACCTAAAATGGCCTCATAGCCAAGACCTACTCATGCATCCTTGCATATTTTTCATGTTTTCTCCTTCTCCCTAAGTTTCTCTTAAGGGGGATTGTTGGTTTGAATGGGGTATATTACCTAATAGGATTTCTTTTAGAACCTATTCACACTAGTATAGTCATGTCATAGGATTAAGATACTTTTCATCAAAATTTACCTAGACCTTACCCCTTCCTATATATACACAAGTTTCTCTCATTATACATAATGTACCATCTTATATCCATTTTTTTTGACAATATAACATATTCATTGCTCCTCTCTTGTGTGGAAGGTTGTTTTTTTTGTAGGTGATCCTTGGTTCTTATGGAGTTCACTATCAACTCTTACAATACTGACAACTTATGACTATTACAGAGAGGCACAACTATGAAGGAATATGTATAAGTGCATATCCCTATATGTAATTATGAGCATATATATACTACAACCTAGATAGAAGTTAGATAATATAATCTTAAAGATAATCTTGTGTGGAGAAGTTGGAGACATATACTTGAGAATCACAATACATTATATGAGTCATATGAGGATAAAATGGATAATTGTACATGAGATGAAAAGCATGTGCTGAAAGAAAAATCAAGGATATATAATGATGTATTATGATGAAAATAAGAAGGATATGGAGGTTATGTGTATGAATGAATGATTATTTTTCTTTGTATTATCTTATAATCCATTTGATTATTATATAATTTACAAGACATGCTCTAATTATTTTCCTTATCTATGATGTCAGGATAAAAAAGGACACTAAAATATAAATAACACAACTCTCTAATCTTTGATTTCTTTTGAACATTTGGTTCCAATGTTAGGATCCTATTTTTTTGGTGGTAAGGAGATGACCAAACCAAGGGAGAGTGTTATGGTGAGAAAAAATTTATGGAAATGATATAGATGAGAATGGAATAATTTATGATTTTATGTGGTAGTGCACACTAGGTCCTAGCCGTTAAACTCAACTTCCTCAAACTCAGCAATCTGCAAAACTGTGCAGTGAATTGTTTTGAAAAATCTCGCTCCATTAAACCTCCCGCTCAATTTTTAAAATTGAGATTCCCGCTCATTTTTAAATTCTATCATAGCCATTCATCGGTTCGTCCATCTCCGTCCGTTAACTGTCGTCCTTTCGTCCATCTTCGTCCGTTAAATCTTTTCGTCACTTCATTTTGTCTTTCCGACGGTGGGTTTTGTCCGACGCATTGGATGAGGTATGGTATGCTATGTTAGGATGCGTTACATACATAAGTGCTTTTTGTCTAGGAAGTTAGCTTTCTCCCGAGTACATCACCTTCTAACCTCTAGGAAGTTTCTAACCCTACTTTAATCAAATAAATAGAATCGGTATCTATCAACATGAAATAGAAAGAAAGGTCGGTGAGATCCACTAGAGAATTGACAGCATTGAGGATTGATTGCTTTGACTTTGGTGGACGATGGCATTTAAACAATGTGGGTGGAGCCCACAAGTACCTTTCGTATTCCTTCCTCGGTAGGTAGTAGGTTGGTAATGCCAATCTTTTCATGGACCCAACACTCACACACAGTGAAGGCATGCGCGTTTCCCATTATTCAAAACAATCGTATCTGGCATGCTACGAATATCGATTTGTCTACATTTGAAGGGACCACTAATGTCCCTTTTAATTGCATTCATTCCCTTGTGTTTTTACTTTACCTTGATTACAATGTTTCTAATTGTAATGGCGAAAATTGC
This sequence comes from Sequoia sempervirens, assembly GCA_007258455.2. Classification (NCBI taxonomy): domain Eukaryota; kingdom Viridiplantae; phylum Streptophyta; class Pinopsida; order Cupressales; family Cupressaceae; genus Sequoia; species Sequoia sempervirens. Next base: position 66 of record VDFB02160932.1, on the reverse strand, counting down.
ATATCTATATCTCTTTCAAACATTATATATATATCCACATCCTTTTCAAAATATATATATATATCC